>JAWZYU010000435.1:118200-138426 GCA_038380435.1 Ryuthela nishihirai | reverse complement strand
TGGACGCCAAGAGCTGCCTGACAACTTGAGGTAATTTTTGTATAATTTATCAGTAATTGTGAAGGAATTCTTTTATGGTGGTATAATGTTTCATAAAAGTTTTTAGGCTATAGAAAAGTATTTAATAATAAATTACATAAGTGGTTAAATTTGGTCAATTTAACACAGATAATAATTTTATAAAGAGCGTTAGGAGGGCTTTAGTACAAAGAGGCAGGGATGTGCTCTTTCAAACCTGCGCACGTTAAAGAACACGCTGGATGGCCTTGACGGGAGGCTACAATCTGTCTCCCAACAGCTGTTCCAGTGGGCCCCCTCCCCCAACCTTCTCTGAGCCTTCGGGTCTTTGTGACCTGGCCATTAACCCATGGTGCGCAAAAAAAGTGCCGCTCAGAGGTAAAACAACCCAACGTTAAAGAACATGCTGGATGGCCTTGACGGGGAGGCTACCATCTGTCTCCCAACAGCTGTTCCAGTGGGTCCCCTTCCCGAACCTTCTCTGAGCCTTCGGGGTCTTTGTGACCTGGCCATTTAGCCCAGGTGCGCAAAAAAGTGCCGCTCAGAGGTAAAACAACCCAACGTTAAAGAACATGCTTGATGGCCTTGACAGGAGGCTACCATCTGTCTCCCAACAGCTGTTCCAGTGGGTCCCCTCCCCCAACCTTCTCTGAGCCTTCGGGGTCCATGTGACCTGGCCATTTAGCCCATGGGTGGCAAAAAAGTGCCGCTCAGAGGTTAAACAACCCAACGTTAAAGAACATGCTTGATGGCCTTGACGGGAGGCTACCATCTGTCTCCCAACAGCTGTTCCAGTGGATCCATTCCCCCAACCTTCTCTGAGTCTTCGGGGTCTTCGTGACCTGGCCATTTAGCCCATGGTGCGCAAACAAAAGTGCCGCTCAGAGGTTAAAACAGCCCAGTCCATCCTCCAGAGGTTATATTTTACTCTTCTAAGTTATGTGCATTCGCCATATCGGTTAATTTAGCCGTAGACAACTATTTTATTTTGATTTGTTGCATTTTGTTGACAGGTATTGTTCAGAACTGTGGCTATGATGGTGCCAGATTATGCTTTGATTGGAGAAATATCTCTCTATTCCATGGGATTCGTTGATGCACACAGGTTAGTTTGCTTTTACAAATTAAAATTTAAAATTTTCTTTAAAGCACTTTTATATTAGTTTATATTATCATTAATTGATTTCAAATTCTTTATGATGACTAAGATGACATTAGGTTTGTCTTGAATTACAAAGGTATAAACTATGGGATTTCTCATAACCATTCTTCACGACGGAAAGAGCTGATATAAACAGAAATACTATCTATTATTCTGCATAACTGTTAATTAAAAATCACAATTAAGAAGAAGCCATTTGCAGAGTATCATGTTCATGTATGATCGTTACAGTACAGTCGCTCAAAAAAATATCCGAACACTATGGTTGATTACAAATTGTCACGTGACACGAAGGTTGCCAGATCACTAATATCTGAAAAAAATCGTTGCCAGATATTTTTTCTGAAATCTGTAATCATTTCGGGGAATCATAATTTCGGGGAATGCTGTTCGGATACTTTTTTGAGCGACTGTACAGCGTAACAAAGGCATAAAGCAAAAGCCATGAAATATTCGGATATTTTCCTTTTTACATAAAAAATTTCATCTATTCCTGTGTCAGAATAATTTTTACATATTAGAATATATATATCTGTATTTATTCATAGACCAAGTATCAGATGTTATTAATTGCTATTTTTATCATAAAGTAAGAAAATGAAACTTTTTTTATCTTAATGAACATCAGAATAATAATTCCAAATTTAGTATTTATTTGATGTGAGCTATTCCTTTTCACTTCCACGAAAAAATTGCAACTTCATAATTTCATGCATTATATACAATTATTACAAAAAACAATTTTGTTTATTAAGCAATTAGTTGAAATTTATCTATTGTTGACCTGCAGAAAAATATCATTTTGCACATTTGAATTTTATCTTTATTAATAAAAAAGAGGATGTTATTTAGGGTTTTTTTCCTGTGGATCCGATAAAAAAAGAGATTTTATTTAAACAATATCTTCTTTTTTATGGAGTCCACAAAAAACTCCTTTTCATGAGACAACAAACCTTGATTCTAAATCCTCTTTCTCAAACAAAAAATATCTCAATTCTGCAATAGATACAAATGTCTCATGACCGCCATGTTGCCTCCTGTTACTGAAGACAACTAAAAAATCAATGAAGTCTTCCAAAATTTCTATTTCTGCAAGTTGCTTTGCAACGAACCTTTTCGGCCAAAATTTACTGAAACTTCTAAAAACAGTTTCCACAATTGTTATAAAAAATGATATCTTCGAAAATTCAGAGATGTATTCATATATCAACAATTAGTAAACAAGTTGCAGCCAATTGTGATGCACACCCATCCTATTTCGATGGATTTTAAGACTGATCTTAACTACCATAAACTATATGGAGTTCTATCAAAATAAGACCATTTCCTTTTATTTAACATACAATTTCTTTTATTTCTACGTGATTCAGATGTTGAAAACTTTAAATATCCTTTGGCATAATCTAGGTTATTATTATTCTCAAGCAATAAAGTTTATTTTTTATTGCCTATCTGCAGAAGAAGCGTACCATTGCTATTGCAAGTACAATGCAAAAAAGCCGTACAATTTCAGCTCAAAGATGAGTCTGAAAATCATCTTAGGCATTGATATCATAATATCAATGCCTAAGATCTGACAACCTTCGTGTCACGTGACACGAAGGGTTGCCAGATCACTAATTTCTAAAAAAAAAACGTTGCCAGATATTTTTTCTGAATTCTGTAATCAACCATAGTGTTCGGATACTTTTTGAGCGACTGTAGGTGGTCATATTATTTTGATACTAGATCGTGTGGGCTCACTCACGGAAATATTGAGCGTGTGCAGTTACCGTTCACAGCAAACTGAAGCGTGTCTATAACTATACGGTAGTATAGTTATAGTATAGCAATCTATACTCTATCTATACTATATTTGTATATTCAAGGGGTACATCGGTTATGTACGCATTTCCAGGGGGTACAGTCGCTCAAAAAAGTATCCGAACACTATGGTTGATCACAGAATTCAGAAAAAATATCTGGCAACGATTTTTTTTTGGAAATTAGTGATCTGGCAACTTCGTGTTACGTGACACGAGGTTGCCAGATCACTAATTTCTAAAAAAAATTGTTGCCAGATATTTTTTCTGAATTCTGTATTCAACCATAGTATTCGGATACTTGTTTGAGCGACTGTAGGTGGTCATATTATTTTGATACTAGATCGTGTGGGCTCACTCACGGAAATATTGAGCGTGTGCAGTTACCGTTCACAGCAAACTGGAGCGTGTGCAGTAACTACACACGCTCCAGTTTGCTGTGAACGGTAACTGGAGCGTGTACAGTTACTGTACACACTCCAGAAATTTTTCCTGAATTCTGTAATCACGTGACACGAAGGGTTGCCAGATCACTAATTTCTAAAAAACAACGCTGCCAGATATTTTTTCTGAATTCTGTAATCAACCATAGTGTTCGGATACTTTTTTGGGCGACTGTACATAATGTGTATTATTACATTGAAATAGATCATTGACATAGTGATTACCTTTTTTATCAGTTTGGCAGGCAAAATCGTTGCTACCTATAGGCTGTGTTCGGAGCAACTCTCATCTCAACATCATTATGACTATGGGATGCGAGCTGTCAAATCCGTTCTTACTGCTGCCGGAAGTCTGAAGCTCAAGTATCCCGAAGAGGATGAAGCAGTGCTAGTTCTTCGAGCTATCAATGATGTGAACTTGGCGAAATTTTTAGCTCAGGTAATTTGGAATCTTTTTCACTGATTTAATATACAACGAAAGTGTTGCGATGGATGTCAATCATCAACTAATCACTTTGCAGTTAGACCTTTACAATGTGTTATTTATTACGTAACAGTATATTGTAATGAGTGAAAGAAAGAAATTTAAACTAAGAAATATAATTATGAAGTGTTGAAGAATAACTTATTGTTTAAGAAAGTCGATTCGTATTGGTTGGTTGGTTTGTTTTACCTCTGAGCGGCACTTTTTGCACACAATGGACTAAATGGCCAGGTCACAAGGACCCCGAAGGCTGAGAAGGTTGGGGGAAGGGACCCACTGGAACAGCTGTTGGGAGACAGATTGTAGCCTCCCGTCAAGGCCATCCAGCGTGTTCTTTAACGTGCACAGGTATGGCTCTCCCTCACACGGGCCACTGCTTAACGTACCATCCTACGGAAGGCGGCCTTTCCAAGCCCATCGGTGTCCCCTACTGACCATGGGGAGGGCGGGGAATTTTGCGGAGATAAATCTCAACGCTGACCCAGCTGGGACTCGAACCTGGGAACTGCAGATTACGAGTCTGGTGCGCTACCGACCGAGCCATCCCCGCCTCCGATTCGTATTGAGATTCAACTTTTGATTTTTAAATGGAAGGTGAGTTACGTATTTCATAATTATTGAGATTTTAACTTGATTTAACAAACTTTATTAAAGGCGTAACTTGAGAATCTTTAAGTACTCTTTTGTCACTTAATTTATTATAATTATCTTGTCATCTTCTGCGAATGAACATTGGATCTGAAACCACTACAACTTTTTTCTCTCATTTCGTAAAGCACTACAACTTTTTTCTCACTTCGTAAAGCACTACAACTTTTTTTCTTTCATTTTGTAAAGCACTACAACTTTTTTATCTCACTTCGTAAAGCACTACAACTTTTTTCTCTTACTTCGTAAAGCACTACAACGTTTTTTCTCTCACTTCGTAAAGCACTATAAATTTTTTTATCTCACTTCGTAAAGCACTACAACTTTTTTCTCTCATTTTGTAAAGCACTGCAAATTTTTTTATCTCACTTCGTAAAGCACTACAACTTTTTTTTATCTCATTTCGTAAAGCACTACAACTTTTTTCTCTCACTTCGTAAAGCACTACAACTTTTTTCTCTCACTTCGTAAAGCACTGCAACTTTTTTCTCTCACTTCGTAAAGCACTACAACTTTTTTCTCTCATTTCGTAAAGCACTACAGCTTTTTTCTCCCATTTCGTAAAGCACTACAACTTTTTTCTCTCACTTCGTAAAGCACTACAAATTTTTTCTCTCATTTCGTAAAACACAACTTTTTTCTCTCACTTCGTAAAGCACTACAACTTTTTTCTCTCACTTCCTAAAGCAGTACAACTTTTTTCTCTCATTTCGTAAAGCACTACAACTTTTTTCTCTCACTTCGTAAAGCACTACGTTTTTTCTCTCACTTCGTAAAGCACTACAACTTTTTTCTCTCATTTCGCAAAGCACTACAACTTTTTTCTCTCATTTTGTAAAGCACTGCAAATTTTTTTATCTCACTTCGTACAAAACTACAAATTTTTTCTCTCATTTCGTAAAGCACTACAAATTTTTTTATCTCACTTCGTAAAGCACTACAAATTTTTTTATCTCACTTCGTAAAGCACTACAACTTTTTTCTCTCATTTCGTAAAGCACTACAAATTTTTTTATCTCACTTCGTAAAGCACTACAACTTTTTTTTATCTCATTTCGTAAAGCACTACAAATTTTTTTCTCACTTCTTAAAGCACAACAACTTTTTTCTCTTACTTCGTAAAGCACTACAACGTTTTCCCTCTCATTTCGTAAAGCACTACAAATTTTTTCTTTCACTTCGTAAAGCACTACAACTTTTTTCTCTCATTTCGTAAACCCTATGCACGTTAAAGAACACGTTGGATGGCCTTGAGGGAGGCTACCATCTGTCTCCCAACAGCTGTTCCAGTGGGTCCCCTCCCCCAACCTTCTCTGAGACTTCGGGGTCCATGTGACCTGGCCATTTAGCCCATGGTGCGTAAAAAAGTGCCGCTCAGAGGTAGAACAACCCAACGTTAAAGAACACGTTGGATGGCCTTGACGGGAGGCTACCATCTATCTCCCAACAGCTGTTCCAGTGGGTCCCCTCCCCCAACCTTCTCTGAGACTTCGGGGTCCATGTGACCTGGCCATTTAGTCCATGGTGTGCAAAAACCTGCCGATCAGAGGTTAAACAACCCAACGTTAAAGAACACGCTGGATGGCCTTGACGGGAGGCTACCATCTGTCTCCCAACAGCTGTTCCAATGGATCTCCTCAACCAACTTTCCCTGAGCCTTTGGGGTCCATGTGACCTGGCCATTTAGCCCATGGTGTGAAAAAAAGTGCCGCTCAGAGGTAAAACAACACAACCCAACAACTCTTCCGAAGAGTAAAAAACGTTTGCTGGTTAGATGAGTCGTAATATTTGCTTTACCACACGGAAGGAGGCCTTCATTTTGGTCCAGATATACCTTAGCTCCTTTAAAATAATATTTTAAACTAGCTGCAGAAACTAATCGGCCTTTCTAATTTTCCCATCTCCATTTCCCTCCAAAAGGACTCTTTACCTGTAAATCAAGAAAACAGCGATCATCCATTTTTCATGAATCACGAGACAGCAAAAGTATGCTTATACTCTTCTTTACAAATAATTCGCACTCGTTTTAGCTTAAAATTGAAGTGATATAATTCGTGCGGAATTTTCACGAAATAGTTTGTGATTATGCCACCATTCTGGCTTTTTAACTTTCGATTTTTTTTATCAGGTTAGACGGAATTTCTTAAATAATTATTGTTATAATCAACGAAAAGTGTCCAATTTTAATCGTATTTCCTCTTCTCGAATTCACCTTTCCTTTTTTTCTTGTAACAGGATGTCCCCTTGTTTGAAGGCATCACCTCTGACCTCTTTCCTGGTATTGCACTTCCTAAATCAGAATACGAAATTATTTACAAGGCATTGAATAGCAATATTGCAGAGAGAAATTTGCAACCGGAACCATGGTTTATTAACAAAATTATTCAGGTATGTTTATATAGATAATTATTTCTGAACTCTATAACTGTCTTTTTTAATAATTTAGTCATAATTGTAGAATTGTCAATGCTCTCTTCAATTATGAATTGTGGATGTGTATTCATTTTAGGTTCAGCTCATCCTAAGAGAGAATATTCAATACTCCCATTCCATCAAATTATATACTTTTTTCCAGCAAGGTGGGGCGGGGGTGGCTCAGTCGGTAGCGCGCCAGGCTCGTAATCTGTAGTTCCCAGGTTCGAGTCCCAGCTGGGTCAGCGTTGAGATTTATCTCCGCAAAATTCCCCGCCCTGCCCACGGTCAGTAGGGGACACCGATGGGCTTGGAAAGGCCGCCGTCCGTCGGATGGGACGTTAAGCCGTGGCCCCGTATGCGGGAGAGCCATACCGTGTGCACGTTAAAGAACACGCTAGATGGCCTTGACGGGAGGCTACCATCTGTCCCCCAACAGCTGTTCCAGTGGGTCCCCTCCCCCAACCTTCTCTGAGCCTTCGGGGTCCATGTGACTCTGGCCATTTAGCCCATGGTGTGCAAAAAAGTGCCGCTCAGAGGTAAAACAACCCAACGTTAAAGAACACGCTGGATGGCCTTGACGGGAGGCTACCATCTGTGTCCCAACAACGTTAAACAACACGCTGAATGGCCTTGACGTGAGGCTACCATCTGTCTCCCAACAGCTGTTCCAGTGGGTCCCCTCCCCCAACCTTCTCTGAGCCTTCGGGGTCCATGTGACCTGGCCATTTAGCCCATGGTGTGCAAAAAAGTGCCGCTCAGAGGTAAAACAACCCAACCCAATCCAGCAAGGTAATTTCTGAGGATTGTTAACCATTTTGTTAGTAATGTATCGACTAGCTGTTAAATATATGCTAAAACCTGTATTGTATTTCATAAACCTTTCACTGATATATTTGGAGCGGGGATGGCTCAGTCGGTAGCGCGCCTGACGCGTAATCTGTAGTTCCCAGGTTCGAGTCCTAGCTGAGTCAGCGTTGAGACTTATCTCCGCAAAATTCCCCGCCCTGCCCACGGTCAGTAGTACTCCTTGTATAGATAGATAAAACGATAGTTATAGTATAACAATGGGAATAAAATAAAACATATACACCGATCTGCTTGGAAAGGCCGCCGTCTGTCGGATGAGACGTTAAGCAGTGGCTCCGTGTGCGGGAGAGTCATACCCTGTGCACGTTAAAGAACACGCTGGATTGTCTGACTTCGAGTCACGTGACATGAAGGTTGCCAGATCACTAATTTCTAAAAAAATCTTTGCCAGATATTTTTTCTGAATTCTGCAATCAACCATACTGTTCGGATACATTTTTGAGCGACTGTACACCATATGCCATATATTTGTGAATTAAATTATAATGAATATGATATTATAAAGTGTGTATACATTTTTTGAGACACCCTTATGTTCAATTACCTTCGTGTCAAAGAAATTTTTTATTTCTTTGAAAATTTGAAATTGTTTTATTTGTGTGTTATTTGAATTATATTGAACAAATCCGAAGTCATTTTCATGTGTAATTTTTTCAGGTTTATGAGATGATTCTTGTTAGGCATGGACTCATGATAGTGGGAGACCCTATGGGAGGGAAGACGTCTGCTTATCAGGTATTGGCTGCAGCTCTAACTGACGTCGAAAAATTGGGATCATCTTGTGGTATTGAAGAATTTAAGGTTCATTATAATATAATTAATCCCAAGGCTATAACTATGGGCCAACTTTATGGATGCTTTGATCCTGTTTCTCATGAATGGTCAGATGGTAAGTGTTGCTAATGCGGCATTTCTTAGAAAAGATTGCAAAAATATATGCATAATCACATAGTATTGATCACAAACTAGTGATCTGAACATTTTTCCCTATTACTCTGATAATAGCTCTCACTGAAATTCTGTTTATCATAAAACTTCCATTTGAATAATTGTTTTCTATTCTCAATTGAAATTAAGATTATTTTACTTCCATGTTTTAATTCATACTTATTAGGTGAATTTTGAATTTTATCTGTGTATGAGCTTTAGAACGTAGCTCTTTGCACTTAGCGAAATGCTTTTAAACTACATCTTATGAATTTTGATTATTTCAGAAATATTAAGAGCTATTTCTTGCAGGAATCCTTGCTAAAACATTTCGTGACTTTGCGAGTAATCCTTCACCAGACAGGAAGTGGATTATGTTTGATGGACCTGTTGATGCCATTTGGATAGAGAATATGAATACAGTTCTAGATGACAACCGAAAGGTAACTACAGATATTTCGTTTTCTAGACCAGTTGTTCTCAAACTTTTATGCTTCACTTACCCTCTGGAAATGTGTATGTAACTGGCGTACCCTTTGAATAGATAGATAGAACTATAGTTATAGTATAACAATGGGTATAAAATAAAATATATGTATCAGTGGTTCTCAATCTTTTATGCTTCACGTACCCCCTGGAAATGTGTATGTAACTGGCGTACCCCTTTTATGGATAGATAAAACTATAGTTATAATATAACAATGGGAATAAAATAAAACATATATATCAGTGGTTCTCAAACTTTTATGCTTCATGTACCCCCTGGAAATGAGTATGTAACTGGCGTACCCCTTGTATAGATAGATAAAACTATAGTTATAGTATAACAATGGGAATAAAATAAAACATATATATCAGTGGTTCTCAACCTTTTATGCTTCACGTACCCCATGGAAATGTGTATGTAACTGGCGTACCCCTTGTATAGATAGATAAAACTATAGTTATAGTATAACAATGAGAATAAAATGAAACACATATATCAGTGGTTCTCAAACTTTTATGCTTCACGTACCCCCTGGAAATGTGAATGTAACTGGCGTACCCTTTATATAGATAGATAAAACTATAGTTATAGTATAACAATGGGAATAAAATAAAAAATATATATCAATGGTTCTCAACCTTTTATGCTTCACGTACCCCCTGGAAATGTGTATGTCAATGGTGTACCCTTTGTATAGATAGATAAAACTATAGTTATAGTATAACAATGGGAATAAAATAAAACATATATATCAATGGTTCTCAACCTTTTATGCTTCATGTACCCCCTGGAAATGAGTATGTAACTGGCGTACCCCTTGTATAGATAGATAAAACTATAGTTATAGTATAACAATGGGAATAAAATAAAACATATATATCAGTGGTTCTCAAACTTTTATGCTTCACGTACCCCCTGGAAATGTGTATGTAACTGGCGTACCCCTTGTATAGATAGATAAAACTATATTTATAGTATAACAATGGGAATAAAATAAAATATATATATCAGTGGTTCTCAACATTTTATGCTTCACGTACCCCCTGGAAATGTGTATGTAACTGGCGTACACCTTGTATAGATACATAAAACTCTAGTTATAGTATAACAATGGGAATAAAATAAAACATATATATCAGTGGTTCTCAACCTTTTATGCTTCACGTACCCCCTGGAATTGTGTATGTAACTGGCGTACCCCTTGTATAGATACATAAAATTATAGTTATAGTATAACAATGGGAATAAAATAAAACATATATATCAGTGGTTCTCAACCTTTTATGCTTCACGTACCCCCTGGAAATGTGTATGTAACTGGCGTACCCCTTGTATAGATAGATAAAACTCTAGTTATAGTATAACAATGGGAATAAAATAAAACATATATATCAGTGGTTCTCAACCTTTTATGCTTCACACACCCCCTGGAAATGTGTATGTAAATGGTCTACCCTTTGTATAGATAGATAAAACTATAGTTATAGTATAACAATGGGAATAAAATAAAACATATATATCAGTGGTTCTCAAACTTTTAAGCTTCACTTACCCCCTGGAAATGAGTATGTAACTGGCGTACCCCTTTTATCGATAGATAAAACTATAGATATAGTATAACAATGGGAATAAAATAAAACATATATATCAGTGGTTCTCAACCTTTTATGCTTCACGTACCCCCTGGAAATGTGTATGTAACTGGCGTACCCCTTGTATACATAGATAAAACTATAGTTATAGTATAACAATGGGAATAAAATAAAATATATATATCAGTGTTTCTCAACCTTTTATGCTTCACGTACCCCCTGGAAATGTGTATGTAACTGGCGTACCACTTGTATAGATAGATAAAACTATATTTATAGTATAACAATGGGAATAAAATAAAACATATATATCAATGGTTCTCAACCTTTTATGCTTCATGTAGCCCCTGGAAATGTGTATGTAACTGGCGTACCACTTGTATAGACAGATAAAACTATATATATAGTATAACAATGGGAATAAAATAAAACATATATATCAGTGGTTCTCAACCTTTTATGCTTCACGTACCCCCAGGAAATGTGTATGTAACTGGCGTACCCCTTGTATACATAGATAAAACTATAGTTATAGTATAACAATGGGAATAAAATAAAATATATATATCAGTGTTTCTCAACCTTTTATGCTTCACGTACCCCCTGGAAATGTGTATGTAACTGGCGTACCACTTGTATAGATAGATAAAACTATATTTATAGTATAACAATGGGAATAAAATAAAACATATATATCAATGGTTCTCAACCTTTTATGCTTCATGTAGCCCCTGGAAATGTGTATGTAACTGGCGTACCACTTGTATAGACAGATAAAACTATATTTATAGTATAACAATGGGAATAAAATAAAACATATATATCAATGGTTCTCAACCTTTTATGCTTCATGTACCCCTTGGAAATGTGTATGTAACTGGCGTACCACTTGTATAGACAGATAAAACTATATTTATAGTATAACAATGGGAATAAAATAAAACATATATATCAGTGGTTCTCAACCTTTTATGCTTCACGTACCCCCAGGAAATGTGTATGTAACTGGCGTACCCCTTGTATAGATAGATAAAACTCTAGTTATAGTATAACAATGGGAATAAAATGAAACATATATATCAGTGGTTCTCAACCTTTTATGCTTCACTTATCCCCTGGAAATGTGTATGTAACTGGCGTACCCCTTGTATAGATAGATAAAACTCTAGTTATAGTATAACAATGGGAATAAAATAAAACATATATATCAGTGGTTCTCAACCTTTTATGCTTCACGTACCCCCTGGAAATGTGTATGTAACTGGCGTACCCCTTGTATAGATACATAAAACTCTAGTTATAGTATAACAATGGGAATAAAATAAAACATATATATCAGTGGTTCTCAACCTTTTATGCTTCACATACCCCCTGGAAATGTGTATGTAACTGGCGTACCCCTTGTATAGATACATAAAACTATAGTTATATTATAACAATGGGAATAAAATAAAACATATATATCAGTGGTTCTCAACCTTTTATGCTTCACGTACCCCCTGGAAATGTGTATGTAACTGGCGTACCCCTTGTATAGATAGATAAAACTCTAGTTATAGTATAAAAATGGGAATAAAATAAAACATATATATCAGTGGTTCTCAACCTTTTATGCTTCACACACCCCCTGGAAATGTGTATGTAAATGGTCTACCCTTTGTATAGATAGATAAAACTATAGTTATAGTATAACAATGGGAATAAAATAAAACATATATATCAGTGGTTCTCAACCTTTTATGCTTCACCTACCCCCTGGAAATGTGTATGTAACTGGCGTACCACTTGTATAGATAGATAAAACTATATTTATAGTATAACAATGGGAATAAAATAAAACATATATATATCAGTGGTTCTCAACCTTTTATGCTTCACGAACCCCCTGGAAATGTGTATGTAACTGGCGTACCCCTTGTATAGATAGATAAAACTCTAGTTATAGTATAACAATGGGAATAAAATAAAACATATATATATCAGTGGTTCTCAACCTTTTATGCTTCACATACCCCCTGGAAATGTGTATGTAAATGGTCTACCCTTTGTATAGATAGATAAAACTATAGTTATAGTATAACAATGGGAATAAAATAAAACATATATATCAATGGTTCTCAACCTTTTATGCTTCACGTAACCCCTGGAAATGTGTATGTAACTGGCGTACCCCTTGTATAGATAGATAAAACTATAGTTATAGTATAACAATTGGAATAAAATAAAACATATATATCAGTGGTTCTCAACCTTTTATGCTTCACGTACCCCCTGGAAATGTGTATGTAACTGGCGTACCACTTGTATAGACAGGTAAAACTATATTTATAGTATAACAATGGGAATAAAATAAAACATATATATCAGTGGTTCTCAACATTTTATACTTCACGTACCCCCTGGAAATGTGTATGTAACTGGCGTACCCCTTGTATAGATACATAAAACTATAGTTATAGTATAACAATGGGAATAAAATAAAACATATATATCAGTGGTTCTCAAACTTTTATGCTTCACTTACCTCCTGGAAATGAGTATGTAACTGGCGTACCCCTTTTATGGATAGATAAAACTATAGTTATAGTATAACAATTTGAATAAAATAAAACATATATATCAATGGTTCTCAACCTTTTATGCTTCATGTACCCCCTGGAAATGAGTATGTAACTGGCGTACCCCTTGTATAGATAGATAAAACTATATTTATAGTATAACAATGGGAATAAAATAAAATATATATATCAGTGGTTCTCAACCTTTTATGCTTCACGTAACCCCTGGAAATGTGTATGTAACTGGCGTACCCCTTGTATAGATAGATAAAACTCTAGTTATAGTATAACAATGGGAATAAAATAAAACATATATATCAGTGGTTCTCAACATTTTATCCTTCACGTACCCCCTGCAAATGTGTATGTAACTGGCGTACCCCTTGTATAGATACATAAAACTATAGTTATAGTATAACAATGGGAATAAAATAAAACATATATATCAGTGGTTCTCAACCTTTTATGCTTCACGTACCCCCTGGAAATGTGTATGTAACTGGCGTACCCCTTGTATAGATAGATAAAACTCTAGTTATAGTATAACAATGGGAATAAAATAAAACATATATATCAGTGGTTCTCAAACTTTTATGCTTCACGTACCCCCTGGAAATGTGTATGTAACTGGCGTACCCCTTGTATAGATAGATAAAGCGATAGTTATAGTATAACAATGGGAATAAAATAAAACATATATATCAGTGGTTCTCAACATTTTATGCTTCACGTACCCCCTGGAAATGTGTATGTAACTGGCGTACCACTTGTATAGATAGATAAAACTATATTTATAGTATAACAATGGGAATAAAATAAAACATATATATCAGTGGTTCTCAACCTTTTATTCTTCACGTACCCCCTGGAAATGTGTATGTAACTGGCGTACCCCTTGTATAGATAGATAAAAGTATAGTTATAGTATAACAATGGGAATAAAATAAAATACATATATCAGTGGTTCTCAACCTTTTATGCTTCACGTACCCACTTGGAAATGTGTATGTAACTGGCGTACCCCTTCTATAGATAGATAAAACTATAGTTATACTATAACAATGGGAATAAAATAAAATATATATATCAGTGTTTCTCAACCTTTTATGCTTCACGTACTCCCTGGAAATGTGTATGTAACTGGCGTACCACTTTTATAGATAGATAAAACTATATTTATAGTATAACAATGGGAATAAAATAAAACATATATATATCAGTGGTTCTCAACCTTTTATGCTTCACGAACCCCCTGGAAATGTGTATGTAACTGGCGTACCCCTTGTATAGATAGATAAAACTATAGTTATAGTATAACAATGGGAATAAAATAAAACACATATATCAGTGGTTCTCAACCTTTTATGCTTCACGTACCCCCTTGGAAATGTGTATGTAACTGGCGTACCCCTTGTATAGATAGATAAAACTATAGTTATAGTATAACAATGGGAATAAAATAAAATATATATATCAGTGTTTCTCAACCTTTTATGCTTCACGTACCCCCTGGAAATGTGTATGTAACTGGCGTACCACTTTTATAGATAGATAAAACTATATTTATAGTATAACAATTGGAATAAAATAAAACATATATATATCAGTGGTTCTCAACATTTTATGCTTCACGAACCCCCTGGAAATGTGTATGTAACTTGCGTACCCCTTGTATAGCTAGATAAAACTCTAGTTATAGTATAACAATGGGAATAAAATAAAACATATATATATCAGTGGTTCTCAACCTTTTATGCTTCACATACCCCCTGGAAATGTGTATGTAAATGGTCTACCCTTTGTATAGATAGATAAAACTATAGTTATAGTATAACAATGGGAATAAAATAAAACATATATATCAGTGGTTCTCAAACTTTTAAGATTCACTTACCCCCTGGAAATGAGTATGTAACTGGCGTACCCCTTTTATGGATAGATAAATCTATAGTTATAGTATAACAATGGGAATAAAATAAAACATATATATCAATGGTTCTCAACCTTTTATGCTTCACGTACCCCCTGGAAATGTGTATGTAACTGTCGTACCCCTTGTATAGATAGATAAAACTCTAGTTATAGTATAACAATGGGAATAAAATAAAAAATATATATCAGTGGTTCTCAACTTTCTATGCTTCACTTACCCCCTGGAAATGTGTATGTAACTGGCGTACCCCTTGTATAGATACATAAAACTATAGTTATAGTATAACAATGGGAATAAAATAAAACATATATATCAGTGGTTCTCAAACTTTTAAGCTTCACTTACCCCCTGGAAATGAGTATGTAACTGGCGTACCCCTTTTATGCATAGATAAAACTATAGTTATAGTATAACAATGGGAATAAAATAAAACATATATATCAATGGTTCTCAACCTTTTATGCTTCACGTACCCCCTGGAAATGTGTATGTAACTGGCGTACCCCTTGTATAGATAGATAAAGCTATAGTTATAGTATAACAATGGGAATAAAATGAAACATATATATAAGTGGTTCTCAACCTTATGATTCATGTACCTTCTGGAAATGTGTATGTAACTGGCGTACCACTTGTATAGATAGATAAAGCTATAGTTATAGTATAACAATGGGAATAAAATGAAACATATATATCAGTTGTTCTCAACCTTTTATGCTTCACGTACCCCCTTGGAAATGTGTATGTAACTGGCGTACCCCTTGTATAGATAGATAAAACTATAGTTATAGTATAACAATGGGAATAAAATAAAACATATGTATCAGTGGTTCTCAACCTTTTATGCTTCACACACCCCCTAGAAATGTGTATGTAAATGGTCTACCCTTTGTATAGATAGATAAAACTATAGTTATAGTATAACAATGGCAATAAAATAAAACATATATATCAGTGGTTCTCAAACTTTTAAGCTTCACTACCCCCTGGAAATGAGTATGTAACTGGCGTACCCCTTTTATCGATAGATAAACTATAGATATAGTATAACAATGGGAATAAAATAAAACATATATATCAGTGGTTCTCAACCTTTTATGCTTCACGTACCCCTGGAAATGTGTATGTAACTGGCGTACCACTTTTATAGATAGATAAAACTATATTTATAGTATAACAATGGAATAAAATATAACATATATATATCAGTGGTTCTCAACTTTTATGCTTCACGAACCCCCTGGAAATGTGTATGTAACTGGCGTACCCCTTGTATAGATAGATAAAACTCTAGTTATAGTATAACAATGGGAATAAAATAAAACATATATATATCAGTGGTTCTCAACCTTTTATGCTTCACATACCCCCTGGAAATGTGTATGTAAATGGTCTACCCTTTGTATAGATAGATAAAACTATAGTTATAGTATAACAATGGGAAATAAAATAAAACATATATATCAGTGGTTCTCAAACTTTTAAGATTCACTTACCCCCTGGAAATGAGTATGTAACTGGCGTACCCCTTTTATGGATAGATAAAACTATAGTTATAGTATAACAATGGGAATAAAATAAAACATATATATCAATGGTTCTCCACCTTTTATGCTTCACGTACCCCCTGGAAATGTGTATGTAACTGTCGTACCCCTTGTGTAGATAGATAAAACTATAGTTATAGTATAACAATGGGAATAAAATGAAACATATATATCAGTGGTTCTCAACTTTTATGCTTCACGTACCCCCTGGAAATGTGTATGTAACTGGCGTACCCCTTGTATAGATACATAAAACTCTAGTTATAGTATAACAATGGGAATAAAATAAAACATATATATCAGTGGTTCTCAACCTTTTATGCTTCACACACCCCCTAGAAATGTGTATGTAAATGGTCTACCCTTTGTATAGATACATAAAACTATAGTTATAGTATAACAATGGCAATAAAATAAAACATATATATCAGTGGTTCTCAAACTTTTAAGCTTCACTTACCCCCTGGAAATGAGTATGTAACTGGCGTACCCCTTTTATCGATAGATAAAACTATAGATATAGTATAACAATGGGAATAAAATAAAACATATATATCAGTGGTTCTCAACCTTTTATGCTTCACCTACCCCCTGGAAATGTGTATGTAACTGGCGTACCACTTGTATAGATAGATAAAACTATATTTATAGTATAACAATGGGAATAAAATAAAACATATATATCAGTGGTTCTCAACCTTTTATGCTTGACGTACCCCCTTGGAAATGTGTATGTAACTGGCATACCCCTTGTTTAGATAGATAAAACTATAGTTATAGTATAACAATGGGAATAAAATAAAACATATATATCAGTGGTTCTCAACCTTTTATGCTTCACATACCCCCTTGGAAATGTGTATGTAAATGGTCTACCCTTTGTATAGATAGATAAAACTATAGTTATAGTATAACAATGGATAAAATAAACATATATATCAATGGTTCTCACCTTTTATGCTTCATGTACCCCTTGGAAATGTGTATGTAACTGGCGTACCACTTGTATAGACAGATAAAACTATATTTATAGTATAACAATGGAATAAAATAAAACATATATATCAGTGGTTCTCAAAATTTATACTTCACGTACCCCCTGGAAATGTGTATGTAACTGGCGTACCACTTGTATAGACAGATAAAACTATATTTATAGTATAACAATGGGAATAAAATAAAACATATATATCAGTGGTTCTCAAAATTTTATACTTCACGTACCCCCTGGAAATGTGTATGTAACTGGCGTACCCCTTGTATAGATACATAAAACTATAGTTATAGTATAACAATGGGAATAAAATAAAACATATATATCAGTGGTTCTCAAACTTTTATGCTTCACGTACCCCCTGGAAATGAGTATGTAACTGGCGTACCCCTTTTATGGATAGATAAAACTATAGTTATAGTATAACAATTTGAATAAAATAAAACATATATATCAGTGGTCTCACATTTTATGCTTCACGTACCCCTGGAAATGTGTATGTAACTGGCGTACCCCTTGTATAGATACATAAAACTATAGTTATAGTATAACAATGGGAATAAAATAAAACATATATATCAGTGGTTCTCAACCTTTTATGCTTCACGTACCCCCTGGAAATGTGTATGTAACTGGCGTACCCCTTGTATAGATAGATAAAACTCTAGTTATAGTATAACAATGGGAATAAAATAAAACATATATATCAGTGGTTCTCAACCTTTTATGCTTCACGTACCCCCTGGAAATGTGTATGTAACTGGCGTACCACTTGTATAGATAGATAAAACTATATTTATAGTATAACAATGGGAATAAAATAAAACATATATATCAGTGGTTCTCAACCTTTTATGCTTCACGTACCCCCTGGAAATGGTGTATGTAACTAGCGTACCCCTTGTATAGATAGATAAAACTATAGTTATAGTATAACAATGGAATAATAATAAAATATATATATTAGTGTTTCTCACCTTTAATGCTTCACGTACCCCCTGGAAATGTGTATGTAACTGGCGTACCACTTGTATAGATAGATAAAACTATAGTTATAGTATAACAATGGAATAAAATAAAATACATATATCAGTGGTTCTCAACTTTTATGCTTCACGTACCCCCTTGGAAATGTGTATGTAACTGGCGTACCCCTTGTATAGATAGATAAAACTATAGTTATAGTATAACAATGGAAATAAAATAAAATATATATATTAGTGTTTCTCAACCTTTAATGCTTCACGTACCCCCTGGAAATGTGTATGTAACTGGCGTACCACTTTTATAGATAGATAAAACTATATTTATAGTATAACAATGGGAATAAAATAAAACATATATATATCAGTGGTTCTCAACCTTTTATGCTTCACGAACACCCTGGAAATGTGTATGTAACTGGCGTACCCCTTGTATAGATAGATAAAACTATAGTTATAGTATAACAATGGGAATAAAATAAAACACATATATCAGTGGTTCTCAACCTTTTATGCTTCACGTACCCCCTTGGAAATGTGTATGTAACTGGCGTATCCCTTGTATAGATAGATAAAACTATAGTTATAGTATAACAATGGGAATAAAATAAAATATATATATCAGTGTTTCTCAACCTTTTATGCTTCACGTACCCCCTGGAAATGTGTATGTAACTGGCGTACCACTTTTATAGATAGATAAAACTATATTTATAGTATAACAATGGAATAAAATAAAACATATATATATCAGTGGTTCTCAACCTTTTATGCTTCACGAACCCCCTGGAAATGTGTATGTACTGGCGTACCACTTTTATAGATAGATAAAACTATATTTATAGTATAACAATGGGAATAAAATAAAACATATATATATCAGTGGTTTTCAACCTTTTATGC
The DNA here is from genome assembly GCA_038380435.1 of Ryuthela nishihirai. Taxonomy (NCBI): domain Eukaryota; kingdom Metazoa; phylum Arthropoda; class Arachnida; order Araneae; family Heptathelidae; genus Ryuthela; species Ryuthela nishihirai. The sequence continues at coordinate 118,663 of JAWZYU010000435.1, read as the reverse complement.
TTCACGAACCCCCTGGAAATGTGTATGTAACTGGCGTACCCCTTGTATAGATAGATAAAACTATAGTTATAGTATAACAATGGGAATAAAATAAAACATATATATCAATGGTTCTCAACCTTTATGCTTCACGTACCCCCTGGAAATGTGTATGTAACTGTCGTACCCCTTGTGTAGATAGATAAAACTATAGTTATAGTATAACAATAACAATAAAATGAAACATATATATCAGTGGTTCTCAACCTTTTATGATTCACGTACCCTCTGGAAATGTGTATCTAACTGGCGTACCCCTTGTATAGATAGATAAAACTATAGTTCTAGTATAACAATGGAATAAAATAAAACATATATATCAGTTGTTCTCAACATTTTATGCTTCACGTACCCCCTGGAAATGTGTATGTAACTGGCGTACCCCTTGTATAGATACATAAAACTATAGTTATAGTATAACAAT
>JAWZYU010000435.1:0-118000 GCA_038380435.1 Ryuthela nishihirai | reverse complement strand
TTTTATTGAGAACAAAGATGGGTCTATTTTTAATAAAGAAGCCAACTTGCTGGAGCTCTCTGTCAGTTAGTGGGGGAATGGAATGTAGTTAAACTAGCACTCTGCTGATGGCAGTTTGACCGAAAGAAAGGGCTTTTTATTTTCTGATACATCAAATTAAGGAATAAATTGAAAAAAATTAGTACTATTTAGGAGCTCTGAAATATCTGTTTTAAATAAATATATATATAGAAAGTCAACTCAAAAATTAATATTTTTAAAAAATTTGCATTTTTTTATATTATTAATGACATAATTTTTCATTTATGGCCATATATGCAGGCTTCGTGAACCAGATTTTAGCAGTTGTGGCACCATAAGGGTTAATTGTAACATTATTTGCTTTTAGATGGCAAGGGCTTAATTTATGTAGTGGGTCTTTAAGCATAAACACTAAAAATGTGATCTACCTAGAACTGAAATAAAATAGAATTTAAAGCTATGAGAAATTTCTGGAACTGTTACAAACTTACATATAATTGACAAAATTGTATAACTTTGAAAAAAAGTGAAATATATAAAGGATATTACACTTTATTACAGTTCCATGAAAGCTTTCATTTTAAAACAGTTAATCTATTTTGCCGTCCCGTGGCCGAGTGGTTAGCACGCTTGGCTACTGATCTAAGGGACCTGGGTTCGAGCCTCGAATTTAGGCATGGATGTGTGTGTCGTTTTTCTGCTGAGGTCCTGCCATCCTCTCAGATCTCCTACTGTGGCATAATAAACTGACAGGCTCCTGTCAGACCTCTGTGGCAAGCAGCTGCTTGAGGGGGTATTTATTTATTTTATTAATCTATTTTGTTAATGAACACAGTACAAAAGTTTTCAAAAACCTTCATTTGTTTCATTTTATATATCTATGATTTTTTAAGGTATGCAATCTATTTTTGTCATTATATTGTAAGTGCATTAAAACCTGATTCATATAACTTGCAGGTGAAAAGTGAAAAGGCTGAGACTGTCAGGAAGTTAAATACTGAAATTGGCAGGTATTTTGTAATTTTGTATTGTTTTAACAAAATTTTGTTAAACTGATTGCTATTTAAGTTTATTTAAATTTAAAAATGCAAAAACCAAAATTTGTATCTTAGCATTAAATTATTTATCAAAAATTCTTACACTCATCCAGTAGTTACAAAAATGAAATATAAATTCATTTGTATAAGATGTAAATGGTTTTGTCATTTTTAAATATTTATACTGAAGAAGGTCACATGGCAGACTGAAATTTTGAATTTTTTTTATGATAAAGGTGTTGTTCCTCAGGATTTTATTAGAGCTATTATTATCCATATGTTTTTTTAAAAAAAGGTGATCATAGTTCTTGTGATAATTATAGGGGAATTAGTTTACTTTCTGTTCTAGGTAAAGTTCTTTGCATAATTATACTTAATTGAATTAAGAATTTGGTTGACCGACAACTGCATGATGAACAGTGGGTATTCAAAAGTGGTGGGGGTGTATAGATCAAATATTTTCACTTAGGCAGATTCTTGAGAAATAATTAGAGTTTCAGAAACCTGTGGCTACTAGCTTTGTAGATTTCAAAAAGTCTTGACTCTGTTGATCGACATAATTTGTGGTTGATTGTTAGATCATATGGAATACCTGACAAGTTAGTTTGTATAATGAAAGCTCTCTATAATAACACTGAATCGTGTGAGAGTTGGTAAGGCTTGTAGCGATTTGTTTAGCATTGCTAGTGGAGTTAGACAAGGGTGCATTTTGTCTCCTTTTCTCTTTAGTTTAGTTATTGATTATGTGATGCGAAATTCTTTTCGAGGGAAAGATTTTGGGCTTAAGTCTATTATAAGTTTTGGCCTTAGTCTAGAGATATCGAAATTTCTTCTTTAAATTATGCTTATGTTTTAGCCCTTTTGGCAAATGATGTTGATGAGATGAACTTTTTCATTCGAACTGTTGATGAGACTGGTAATAGATTAGGTTTTGGTGATAAACAGAGAAAAAACTAAAGTGATGAAAATTGGTCAGGCAGATGGTGCATCAGTTGTTTTGAATGTCCACCCTCTTGAGCAAGTATCTCAGTTTAATTATCTTGGGAGCTATGTAATGAATACTGGTGATGTGTGGCATGAAATAAATAGAAGAATATGAATTGTCACTGGGACTTTCAAGAATCTATGGAGAGTGGGGAAAAATAGGCATATACACCTAAAGACTAAAATTAGGCTGTGTAATAGTTTGGTTCCTTCTAAAGTTAGGCATGGTAGTGAAACATGGACTCTTGTAAGCAGAATAACAGGAAACTAAATGCTTACATAGTATCTTGAGCATTAGATGGTTTGACTTTGCTGCTCAAGGAATGTTTGCTCACAAAATGCTGCTCAAAGGAGTCAGCAACCTCCTTTGAGCAGCATTTTGTGCAAAGAGAGAATGTGTTGGTTTGGCCATGTAGCCCGTATGCATAACTGCATATTGGCAAATAAGATTATGAACAGTGTGCCCAGAGGCTTCAGGAAAAGAGATAGACCTAGGATGCAATGGACAGACAATATCAAACAAGACCTTGTTAGAATTGGCTTACAGTGGCCAAATGCAGCAGCTTTAGCTCAGGAGAGACAGATGTGGAGAGCAAAATTATAGTCTGGTAGGACTTCCATAGCCTATGGCTGCATTTGGATTTTGTATATATGTATGGGGTCATGTATTAACTCTTTTAGTACCACACTGGCTCAAAATGACCCAGATTTCAAGTGGACTCGTCCAGTCAGTGTTATTTCTTCCTCTTCACCATCTACTACTAAAGTTTGGGCCAGTATGGTAGAGAAAAAATTAAGGATCATTTACAGCCACATTTTAAGTTATGAACCACATTGTGAAACCACATTTTGAGTTGTGAGCATAAGTATTCATCATACCTCTGCCATTTTAGATACATCCTTTTCATTGAAACTGATTATTTTCAAAAATTTTGATATATTTCACAGATTAAAGGCACTCAGAGCAAAGTTTAAGAAAAACTTTGAAATTTTTGTATAGTACTATATGCAGTATATTTCATATTTTTCTCTGCAATAGAGCCAGAATTATACAGGAATTTTAAAAAGTGTCATATCAGTACATTGCTGCAGCTGAAGGCTTTTTTCCAAAATTTAAAGTGCTGTATTCCAGAAAATACATGAAGAGTTTCAGTTCTGCATTCAAATAACATGGGCATCTATAGATGAGTTATTTACTTTAGAGGAATTTTCCTTGTTGCTGTGTATTTTGTATTTAGTTTTGTAAAGAATTAGATACACTACTCTGGATTATTTAAAAAAAATTTTTATAAGCAGAAAATAGAATTCTGTTTTGCTTTTAGATTTATTATTGTAAATTTATAAACTTTCATTCATTCATTGCTATTTTGCCCCTATTGTTTCTCTAGGTTTTAAAAAGAGTAATAGCTACTATATAAGCTCACCGGATAAAAAAAATTAGTCATTCCTGGCTGAATATCACCTAATAGCATGTAACACCTCCATGCAACTGAAGAACAGCCAAAATCCTGTCTGGCATGGATGCCACCAGTGGGCAGATGTAGTGCACATCAAGACTTCATGCAGCTTATGATGTACCCATCACCTCACATCATTCGAGTACAAGCAGAAAACATGACTCATCCAACCAGATCACACACTTCCAAGAGTCGACAGTCCAATCTTTGTGGCACCACGCCCACTGTAGCCATGCAGCCTTAGCCTTGTGCAGAGCTGTTAACATTTATTTCTCTTCCACAATACTCTGCTCTAGATATCCATGGCATGCAGTTCCCTTCAGAGTGTTCATTCAGAAACAGCTTGTTGTAGGCCTGCATTGACTGACTGGAGCAATTCCTGTCTCATTGCAAAGAGGTGTACCCTAATAGTGCGTGCCACACTGTGACAGTCCCTATTGGTGAGCACAGTCTTTCTGCCACAGTTCTGGCAATGATTACCCGTGGACTGCGATGTACACCACTGCTGGAAGACCCTTTGGACAGTACATTTCGACACGCCTACAAAGGCAGCAACTTCTTGTACACTGTGCTCTTTGGCTTGGCCAAATGCAATAACACCTTTTTGCCACTCATTCACATCTTTGATGCGACCCATGTTTCACGAAGCGACTAACACACACGTGGCACACAACCACTTCTTGTCACTGTATGAACCCCGTAGTGCATGGTACAGCTATTTGTAGGATGCATTTATTACTGGTGCACCCTCTGTTGCCATTGAATGGATGTAACCCTCTTACTGTGGGAGATGACTAATTTTTGTTCAGTGAGCTTATTTTTCAATAATGAACAGATAAAGAGTGTGATGCAGAACTAAGCTACTATTATAATGTATATGTATTGAGAATCAGTAAATGAAAGGTATTATTGTTTCTTAAATATAATGTAATTGGAATACAGAACTATTTATTTCTCTTACCAGCTTTTATATAATCTTAATTCCTGTTTAGGTTAGAAATAAAGTTAAATGTAATGACTCAAGAAGCAGAACAGTCTAAAGCTCTCATTGAAACCTTAAAAAGGTAAGCACAGAGAATTTTCCAAATTTGTAGTGAGGAAAACTAGTAAATTCTATGTAACAATAACTTGATATTATCAAAATATGTGGATAAGAAACTTTTGTACTGATATATGATATATAATGGTGAAGTATAGTATGTGTATTACAAATCACATTTTGATTTGCAGAAATGATAAGTCAATCGTTTTTCTGGAAGCATCTTGAAATGTTTAATTTTCTTTATACATGCTGCACATAAAGATGTAACATTCTGAAGCAAATAGACCATAATTGAAGCATACTACACTTTCACTGAGAGAAATTATAACTCACCATTGGTCTCACATGTGACATTAGCTAAAGAAACATTTAGTCGCTAATCACTTAATAGTCAAGTACACCTGGCATGTAACTGGGAGATAGTTTGAATCCCACTCATGGTGAAACTCGATTTTTTTCAGCTAACTATTCATGAGGCCCAGGTATACAGGATATCTCCTGGGATAATCTACCATTGAAGAGATAGCTTATTTTTGTGGAATTTCTACCAGGCAACCAAGCCTTCATCCTCAATTATAATCATGTTATTAAAGGTATGCATCAAAATTTCTGCCAAATGCTAATTTGCCAGATGGGAAGAACAGAATTTTTTAATGAGTGCAAAAGGTTAATAGAGAAAACATTAGGAAAGAACAGAAAAATAGTGGCTTTTGCAGATTTAAAAAACTTCATGTGAAAATTTACCTAAAAACTGTCATTTTTATCTCTTTTTCAAAAAAAAAAAAACAAAAGATAATAGTTTAACTTTGTTATCTGTCTGTCTCTCTGTCTGAAGACATCGAACTTTTTTTGTTTACAGAGATAAATTAAAAATTCTTTTTATATTGGATAGGTATTGATGAAATGTTATAATATGCACTCTCCGAATCTCTCTAAAGCTATAATGTGGGGGCATAACAACAGATGACATTCAAGTCTTTAATTTTTGTTTTAAATTTTGCTCTAAGAAATCTTTTATTAATGCAGTCATATCCTAGAAGAGCATCACTGGCATGTCTGCTGAGAAGCAAACTTATACCTTGGAGCTGCTTTCCATTCTCCCTCCCTGAAAAGAGAAATTTAAAGTTATTTTTAAGTCACCTTTACCTGTCCATCTGGTCTCTTGCAAGCCTAGAATATCTAGATTATAATACTGGAATTCTTGCATGAGGACATCAAGAGAATAATCTCTATGTAATGTCCTCACATTCCTGCAGAGAGAAAATGATTAGTAGGATTTTTAAAGAAACTAGGTTAATTGAAATAGGTAGGGCCAACAATATCAAACAGCCCCCTGATCACAGGCATGGGACAAAGACCTGTTCCTCCTCCACTAAAGGCTGAAGTCACCAATGCTGATAGGAACTTCAGGCACCACCTTTTCAAGTGGACTTTTTCAAGAGCCATATGGCCTGCCTGAGACACATTACTCCAGTTTAGGCTTGACGATGCCCAACTAGCTAAGTAAGGTTCAGGTACCTGCGATGGCCTCTGATTAGGATTATCCACCAGCTGATATAAGGTATCCCATGCCTCTGTTCACTTAGGGCTGGCAACCCAGGAGCAAACAGAAAACACAGCAGCAGATTCTCCCTCAACAGAGGCCCACCAGTGCAGCAAGTCCAGGATCAATAATCAAGCTCAAATCCATAAACAAGTCCAGTCTAGTAGGTATAAATGGTCAGCACCAGGACCCTGTGAAGTTGACCACTCCTCAGCAGGGTTGAAAAAAAAGAAAAAAGTGGCCACAGATGACCAGATCAGTAGGCCATACTGAACTGGCAGCCCTCCCCTTCTGTTCTCATCCTAGAGAGAATATCTCTTTTGAAAGGTACTAATGGCTTGCACCACAAGAAGGCAGGGTGGACATTAGGCACTAGACCTGGCTGGTTCTGTGCATCATCACTGGGGATTGGTACACAGCTCTCTTTCCAGTTTATGCCTAGCTACCATTTGCTAGCTACCCCTTGCGAGGATCAAATCATCCATGATACAGGGTTCTCCCATATTTTGGCATGTCGGCAGATGTGCATAGCCCTGCATCTCCTTGCAGCCACACCTCATGTTCGATCTGTATGTTCCACTTCTTCAAATTTGTCTTACATTGAGTGACTCCAGTTCTCAGGCTCGTGCCCGTGAAGCGGATGTCTAAGGTCTGTTTCTTGTTTTTGTTTTTTTTTTCACTTCCATTGCACCTTTCCTCCAGATGTTTGGTGAGGAATTGCCAGCCAATGTGTATATTTTTCTGATTAAGGTTGATCTTAGGCACCCCATTATAATGCAGCAGGTCTCATTTATTGCCACATCAACATGTTTTGTATATGCTGAAGCGCTCCATACCGGTGCTGCATATTCAGCAGCAGAAAAACAGGGCGAGAGCTGATGTTCGTAGCACATTAGGCTGTGCTCCCCAAGATATTGCTGTGAGTTTCCAGATAATGTTTCTAGTGGAAATTTTTTCTTTATTATTCTGGCAGTGTTTGAAGGAAAGAGTTTGGTCAAGTGTTAAGCCGTGGAAAGAGTTTGGTCAAGTATTTTGGGAAATCACATGTTTTTAGTTCTTGTCCTCTCCATGTGATTCTTTTTCACATCCCTGGAACGCACGTGTCTGGGTCCTACTGGGATTAAGTTTCAGATGATTTTTGTCATAGTATTGACCCAGCTTGTTTAGGGCTCTGGATAGTTTAGTTTTGACTTCTTGGAAACTTTCTCCTTGAGCAGCCACAGTGGTGTCATCTGCGTAGATAAATTGCTTTGTATGTTGGTATATTGGCTGGTCGTTTGTATAGATGTTATACAACATGGGAACTAGCACACTCCCTGTGGTAAGCTGTTTTTCTGTTCCCTCCATCGACTGTTTTTACCCTGCAATGCGATGAAAAAGTGTATTTTGCAGGAAAGTTCTAATTAAGTCTTTTGTAACACTGTATAGATTTAAAAGTATTTTCTGGTGGTTCACTGTGTCGTAGGCAGCTGTTAAATCAATGAAAACTGCCCCTGTAATCTGCTTTCATTCAAATCCGTCTTCAATGTGCTGAGTTAGGTTTAAAATCTGTCCGCAGCACGACTTACCAGGTCTAAAGTCTGCTTGCTCTGGTATTATGAGCTCATCAATGCTGTTCGAGATATAATTTAGTACCATTCTTTCCAATATTTTGAAGAGATGACAGATGAGTGAAATCGGCCAGAAGCTTTTAAGGTCAGCCAGGTCCTTCCCTGGTTTCAGAATCTCTAAGATCCTTGCTTTTTTTCCATATTTTTGGTATCTGGATTGGATTTACACAACAGTTCATCAATTCGCTGATCCATATAATGATTTGCTCAGTTCTTAGGCCATTCTTGATTTGTTCAGTTCAAGACCCGCCACTTTATTATTTTTCATCGTTTTAACTGCATTTTTTTAGCTCATTTATTGTAAATAGTGTGGAAAGAAAATCGTTTTCATTATTTAGGTCTCTTTGAACCCTTGTTTTACCACATTTTCCTGATGTTTTTCCATTTAATAATAATCTGTATGCTATTTGGTCTGGTGTCACCTTTGTTAGGTTGAGTGGAGGACTGGAGGAGTCATTGGTTAGGTTCTTAATTAGCTTCCATGCTCGTCGACTACTTTGTTTCATATCAAGATTCTCCACAAGTTGGTACCATCTTTCTCTTCTTGCTTCGGATATGGCTCATAGGAGTTCTTCACCTGACTGGATGGTGTTCTCCAAAATGGGTCATCTTCATAAAGCCTTTGATAATATTCCATTTGGCTCTTGGTTTCTCCAGTAAGTCCTGGCATGTATTCAGTTCTGCAGTCCCTCAGTATGTGTTTCCTGGAGTTTTTTTTACAAGTTCTATAAATCTGTCATAGTTTCCAGGTTTAGGCTCTAAAAAGGCAATTTTAGAGTCTAGGTCTGAAGAGAAACTATCCCATTTTGCCTTTTTGAAGTTGAATCTCCTTTTGAAAGGCACAACCTTTGGTCCTACTGCCACAGCCATGGTACAAGTAATAGGTCGGTGTTGTGTTTTGAGGATTGGTTCTTCTATATATTTTGAATTACTTTAATTTTGAACTAAATAGGCAATAAATGTTACAATGGCAACATTTATTGCCTATTTAGTTCAAAATTACAAGCTATTGTTCCTTGATAAGTTATGAGTTGGGAAAAGAGCTTATAATTTCGGGCAAATTATGATATACATAAACTGGGCAAATCATAATTACTATCATCTTGTTCAAAATTTGATGGTTTAGCTTTGAACGTCAAAGTCGAAATAGCTTCAATAACTCTTTATGTGTTTCACATATTATTATTCTTCAGTGACTACACTTTCTACTTTTCTCCCTGATTTGTGCATATCTTACAGCTTGTACTAACTTTTTTATGAGAGCACATCAAATCAACTGATAAAACAGTTATCACATAATCAGCAGATTCATCATCTAGATCACAGAAATGATTGTATGTTAGTAACAATGAGATGATACAGCAAACTCTTAATGATCTGTGTTAATAGGGGTTGATGAATATAGATATTTAAGTAATAAATTTAAAAAAATGGAATTTTTAGTTCAACTGTCAAGGAAGGTATCGCTCATAGTTTAATGTCAATATCAACTAGGTTCATATCCCACCCAGCTCAAGACAATTTTTTTTCTAAAATTGATACTGACCTTAGTGATACCTCCCTTGACGTATATTTAAGTGATTTATTTAATTCTTCAATATATCATTTGTATTTTACATCTCTACATATTATAATTTTTACAATATTGTAATATTTAGTAGGTAATGTATTGTTTCTCTGATTACATATAATCGTTGTTATTATTAATATTTACTATAAATTGTATTGTGTATGTTTTCAGACAACTTGAAGAGCAGTGTGAAGTATCAGTGCTTTCAAGCACACTAAAAGAGGAGTTGAATGAAGCACAACAGAAAATAAAGGTGTATTTAAAATATGCTATTTAATATAAATTCATTATAAAATATTGCAAAGTGAGAAAAAGCAAAGCAGTTTAATCATTTTCTGTTAGATATTTTATTGTTGAATAATCTGACTGCAAAGAGTTATGAACTGGCTCAGTTTAAAAATCTTTTGTAAGTTTGAAACAATCAATTCTTATTTTCCATTCATATAGTTTTTTTTTTTTCTTCTGATAAATAGTTGAAAGAAAAATTTTGCTGATAAGTGTTACTTTTGATATATCACTTCTGTTGTGGAATCTTGTGTCTTGAGACTTTAAATGAAGAGTGAAAAAGGCCAACTTGGCATAATATGCAATTTAATGATAGAGGGGTTGGTTAAAGGAGGATTGGTCCTGTAGAATAGGAGCTTGTAAACTTTCAGATAATTTTCTTTATTACTTGACAACAATTTTTTACAGCAATCAATTTTTCATTTTCAGTCTTACCCAAGAATCATCTGTATATACCATGTATAAAATAAAACTGTATATTGCCCTTTTCTTTTGTTTTTACCTTTAACAATGTTTTCTGTAAAAATGAGTTACATGTATGAAAATATAGATAAACAAATCAAAAACACTAAAGCATTAACCAAAGTATAGGCATAGTAAAGGAATAAAATATCTCTCAGTTAGGTTAGGATTCTGAATGGGACAGGGGTGACTTTGTAGTGCACCAGGCTTGTAATCTGTAATTCCCAGGTTTAATTCCACCTGGGCCAATGTTGAGATTTATCTCCACAAAACTCCCCACCTTGCACTTGGTCAGTAAGGGATACCAATAGGCTTGAAAAGGTCACTGTCCATTGGACTGAATATTAAGCTGTGGCACCATGTGTGGGAGAGCCATACTCTATGCATGTTAAAGAACACTCTGGATCACCTTAACAGGAGGCTACCATCTATCTCTTAACAGCTGTCCAGTGGATATCTTCTCTGAGCCCTCAGAGTCCTTGTGAACTGGCCTTTAGACCATTGTGTGAAAAAAATTTATGCTGAGAGATAAAATAACCCAATTAGGATTCTGAAATACATCCACCCTTTTTTTTGTGTGTGAGAAATTCATGTCCAACTAACACAATTTCACCTTACATGAATGTTTTTAAGAACCCATCCATTGTGTTAGTTGGGAACTGGGTGAACTTATTAAATTACTTCAGTATATCATGCATTAGTATAGTGTACGGTTTATATTTGGTTTAGAAATAGAGTGGTAGTTCTTTTATTGTTGTGCCTTTTATCTATTCAATGAGATAGATGTGTTAATTTCTTTTCTTAGTATTTGTACTGCAGTATATTCTGAATACATATGAACAGCTATTTAAAATTCAAATGAACAAAATCTTTATCTTGTTTTTTTAAAAAAAAGTGTTTTCTGTTTTTCATCTGTGTGTCCATCTATAGACATTCGACTTTTTTGTCTTAAGAGATGGTCTTTTTCAGGTTAGATAGACTTTGATGAGATACTCGCATCCCATATCTCTTTACGCAGTATCTTGGGTATTAGGTGGTTCAACTTTGTAAGCAATGATGTTAGGCAAAGGAGTCAGCAACCTCCTTTGAGCAGTATATGTGCAGAGAGAGACTCCATTGTTTTGACCATATTGCCCATATGGATAATTATAGATTAGCGAATAGGGTTATGAACAGTTTGCCTAAAGGCGTAGAAAGAGGGGGAGACCTAAGATGCAGTGGGCAGACAATGTCAAACAGGACCTTGGTTGCAGTGACCAAATGCAGCAGAAATAGCTCAGGACAGATATGCGTGGAGAACTAAATTGTTCAGTCTAGTTGGACCTCCATAACTGTTGGCTGCTTGAGGATGATGGTGATATTTCTTTTAAATTATGTTTCCTAATGTGGAAAAAAATCACATTTTCTAATTTCAAATTTTTGAATGAATATTACAAACAATATATTTATGCTAGAAATTTGAAATTTTGGTAGTGGAATGTGAAGGTCACAAGTATTTTGTTTAGATAAAAGGCACAACAATGAAAGAACAACCAGTCTGACTACCTATTTCTAGCAGTATAAACTGTACATTATACTAATATATAGTATATTAAAGTAATTCAGTAAGTACATCAAGTCCCCAACTAAAACAATATATGCATTCTTTAAAAAGAAACTGTGTGAGACAAAATTGTATAATGAAAATGAAGTTTGCATTGGCAGTAATGAATGCCCCCAATGGGGAAAATGCAACTTTTTTGTTTTAGGATATAATGGTCTCAGAGATAATTGAAAATTCTTTTTGGCTTGGATAGGTAGTAATGAAATTTTATGATTCACACTTTCCAATTTCACTTTTTTTTATACATACGAATATTTTTATTGCTCCATCTGAAATATGTATGATAATTCAAGAACTCTGATTTTTTTTTTTTTTCAATTGTATTTAAGAGCCCCAACTGTTGTGAACTGTGGAAATTTAAAATCTGTGAGATGTCTAAAAAAGCAGTTTATATGAAACTAAAGGATCCAAATTTAAAATATGATTCAGTTAGTTTTTCCCCTTAATGTCTGATTGTGATTCATTAAATTTTATTTTAAGGAGCTGAAAAATAAAATAGAAGCTGATGAAGATGCTTCAATCGTTGCTCGTACTATGCAGTCAGAACTAAAACTATTACCAGAACTGAAACGAGAAAATATTCATCTTCAAAAGGAAATTAATGTACTCAAGTATGTCTCTTTCTCTTTCTTTTTAATTGCTGCCAAAGCAATGCAATGTAGATATTTAATAAATTTGATAGGTAACAGCAAATTATAAAAATTTACTACCCTTTGGAAGAAACTGCATGTAATATGTAGTAAATGTCGATTTACTATCTGTAAATATGTTTTAAAAGGGTGAAATTGATAATGTTCATTCTTGGTTTTATGTAATACAGATTGTTAATACTTCACAAAAAATATATTCTCTCTGCTGAAGAACAGCAGAGTGACTAATTTATTGATGCCAGTCTTATTTTTTTGGTTGTTTTTCAATAGACAAAAGATTTACTTTAGCACCTGTTATGAAGTAACTAACAGAAATGGTAGTATAAGATGCAAAATAAAGTCACTTTGTGGTCATCTTTGGTCTTTTAGCAATTTTTGGCTCAAAGTTTCCTCTCTAAAATATTTTGTTTTAAATAATCATTGTTATAACTATTTTTCACTTTCAATACAATATTTCTTCGATTCTAAGACGCACTTTTTCCCCCATATAAACGTCTCTAAAAACGGGGTGCATCTTAGAATTGAAGAAATATGGGTATTTCTTTGATTCTAAGATGCACTTTTTTCCCCATATAAATGGCTCTAAAAACGGGGTGTGTCTTAGAATTGAAGAAATAGGTAATTCTGCGTGTTGTTTTTTATTCGAAGAGTGCACAAATAAAATACCATATATATATATACCCGTGTATAAGTCAAGTTTTGAAGACCAAATATTTCAACAAAAGTTATGGGGTCAACCTATACACAGCCGTATCAAAATAATATGACCACCTACTATAGTATATGTATCATATTATTCTGATACTGATACGGTGATCATATTATTCTGATACTACTGTGTACATGGGTAATACTTTGTAGATAATGAAATAATCTGTGAGGGAATATTATATTTACAAAATAACTACACCCATTGCTTTCTATTAGGCTCAGGTGTCATGTAACCATAGTACGTGAGGTCAGGTGTGTGAAATAAAATACTCAAGGTTCAATTTGATGGATAAACATGTCAAAATCACATCATTGAATAGTTTGTTTTTATTAATTTTAGCTTTGAAATTTGATGCATTTATTGTAAAATAAAACTAAATTTACATAACAGCAAATTTCTAAAAATTATCATAGTTAGTCACTTTCTTTGAAAAGTTCAACCCAGTCTTCTTTTTGAACATTATTGTAATACGGGTCTGTGTCACCAGTTTTTGAGTCTGTTCCATACTCCATGTTACTTTCTTTCCATAAAATTTCCCTTAAATATTGTTTGAAACCTTTCACAATGATTTTTTTTTCTTGTGGATTTCCATGCATTGACAATTTGTTGAAACAAATTTATTGTGTGACCAATGTAGGAGCTCTTGTATTCCCTCCTTTGTATATATTTTCTCACCTTCCATCAGCCTCTGATTCCACTTTTTCCTCATAGCATCTTTGAAAGGCTTGCTAATTGAAATGTCAAGTAGTTGGAGGATATCCATTAAACCACTGGGAATAAGTGCAACATCTGCATTTGCCTGCTTGATCACTTTCATCACCTTTTCCATGAAATGAGATCTAAATGTATCCCAGAAAAGGAGTCTATCCGCATTTCTAAGCCCTCCTGGTCATGAGCCCCAAACTCTTTTCAGCCAAAGTAGTACACCTGCCTCATCCATCCATCCCTTATTGTGGACATGAACAATCGCACCTTTTGGGCATTGTTTTCCTTTTAAATATTACCATGGGAGACAACTTTATCCCATCAGCCATACAAGAAAGAACAGCACTGAACCTTGTTTTCTTGTGGCCCATGGTTCTGATATAAACAGTTTTTTTTCTCCTACTTTATTAACAGTGTGGCTGTCAATAATATAGGAGATAAACTTTGATTTAGTGGCATGTCAGAATTCATAGGTGTTTTATTCATATTGCAAATGCATGCCAGGCAAAATTCATTTCTCTTCCCATTATTAATAATAGCTGTCCCATGGCTGAGTGGGTTAGCTTGCTTGGCTACTGATCTAAGGGACCTGGGTTCGAGTTCCAGGTAAGGCATGGATGTTCATGCTGTTTTTCTGCTGAGGACCTGCCATCCTCACAGACCTTCTACTATGGCATGCAAACTGACAGGCTCCACACTCTCCATAGAAACTGTCTGACCTCTATGGTAAGCAGCTGCTTGAGGGAGCATTTATTATTTATTTTTTATTAATAATAAACTTTTGAAACGATGTTATCTTCTTGTCCAATTCTTCTGGGAACTTTTGAGATACCTTCGTTTCCTTCCTCAAAACCAAATCTTCCCACTTCATAAACCTTGTAACCAATCATAGCTAGCTTTGAAATCTGGAATTTCTAATCTTTTAGCTACTTTCATGGCAAACATTCTCGTAGATCCCTGTGAAACCCCTAGTCCATTTTGTTGATTTTCCGTTATAAATTTTAAAACCTCACTGTCCACATTTCCTCTTCACATTTATTTTTTGGCATTGCCTTGATCTGGGTTGAAACTTTCCAGCAGTCTTGAACATTTTTTTTGGAAATGCCAAATTTTCTTGCAGCTGCACAGTTATTTGAATTTTTGGCTGATGATTTAGCCCTTTTGGTGAATGATGTTGATGAGATGAACTCTTCCATTGGAACTGTTGGTGACTGGTAGAGAGTAAGTTTGGTGATAAACAGAGAAAACTAAAGTGATTAAATTGGTCAGGCAGGCTGTGGTTCGGTTAATCTGAATGTTTGAACTCTTGAGCAGGTGTCTCAGTTTAATTATCTTGAGAGCTATGTAACAGATGCTGGGGATGTGCAGCATGAGATAAACAGAAGAATAGGGATTGCTGCTGGGGATGTGCAGCATGAGATAAACAGAAGAATAGGGATTGCTGCTGGGAATTTTAAGAATCTATGGAGAGTGTGGAGAAATAGGCATATACAGGGTGAATCTGAAAAAGTGGGCAAAACTTTACGGGGTGGTAAAACGCAGCTATACGAGCAATATTCGTCATAGAAAGTATGGGCGGAATGCAAACGGCGAGCCGCTAGGTGGCGTTGGAAATGGTATAAAAGGGTCGGTCCTCGCACCCAACAGCATTTCTACCGTGGATTGCTGAGAGGATGGCTGGTTATACTAACCACGAAATGGCAGATATGCACTTTGTGTACGGTGCAGCAGACGGTAATGCAAGTGAGGCACAGAGTATCTCCTCTCCTTCTTGTGTTCATTCTTTAAATGTGACAGTGGAAAACTACCTTTTAACTTCTCACCGCTTGCGTTCTGACCATACATTCTATGAAGAATATTGCTCATATAGCTGCGTTCTACCACCCCGTAAAGTTTTGCCCACTTTTTCAGATTCACCTTGTATACCTAAAGACTAAAATTAGAGTATAATAATATGGTTCTTTCTAGAGTTAGTTATGGTAGTGAAACTTGGATTCTTTGTAAACAAGATAGCATGAAACTCGATGCCTTTGATTCTAGATGCTAAAGCAGTATCTTGGGCATTAGGTGGTTTGACTTTGCAAATTATGATGAGGTTGGGTAAAGAAGTAGGCAGCTCCTTTGAGCAGCATATTGTGCAGAGAGAGACTCCGTTGGTTTCGCCATGTTGCCCATATGCATCACTGTAGATTAGCAATTCACAATTTTTTTCAGTTCTCAAGAAGTGGAGATGTCCACACTACTTTGACTTCATGGCATGTCAGAATTCATAGGTGTTTTGTCCATATTGCAAATGCATGCCAGCTGATATTCATTTCTCTTCCTCTTATTAATATGGAGTGTCTACCAAGAAATGGTAGCTGTGGAAGTGTTTACAGCTACCATTTCTTGGTAGCATGAATATCTGAAATACCTGAAAAAATTACTATAATGGCTGTACTACTACACCAACATTGTTTTATCGATGATGGTTAAGGAAATAAAGAAGCAGCATCCAACAACAGGAGTATCAAGGATTCTCCTTCTTCATAACAGTGCCAGTGCTCTCAAAACCCTATCTTGAGCAGGAAAAAAAATCAAACAGCCACCCATCCTGCATGTTAACCTGATCTTGCACCATGTGATTTTTTGGTTGTTTTCAAAAATTAAAAAGGCACTTGGTGAGAAACCTCTTTCATGGATGCAACAAGACCTTCCAAAATGCATTCATTCAGAGTTGCGGAGTATTCCTGAACAGTACCACTAAGTGTTTCAGAATTGGCATAAATGTCTGCAACTTTTCATAGATGCTGGAGGGGAGTACTTTGAAGGACAGTAAAAGTTTTGTTGAGGTAAGTGCAATGATTTTTGTTCTGCAGATGCATGTCATAAACTTTTTGAATGCTCCTCATAAATACACTATGATGAAAAAAAAAGAAGCACCTGAAGCAAGGGTCTGATCATGCTGAAACTTTGCATGTGCAATGAGAGTGTAAAGATAAAAAAGTAATTAAAATTTTACAGCAACAGGGCTCTGAATTGCAGAACACTGGCTCCATAAGCTTAGCAGATTACTACGTAGTACAGCCACACCTCTGGCAGTGATGCATGCTGATATTCGGTGTGCATTAAATCAAACAACAGTTGAATGTTGTCCTGTGGCAGATTCTGCCATGTATGCTCTAATTGCTGGGTTTGTTCGTCGACATTCCAGGATGGCTGCAATGCATGTCCCATATGTGCTCAATTGGTGAGAGGTCTGGAGACCTTGCTTGCCATGGGAGGGTTTCAAAATCACAGAGACATTTCTGGGAGAGGTGAACCATGTGCAGCCTGGCATTATCATGCTGGTAAATGGTCCCAGAAGATGTGACAGCAAAGGCAACAACTGGTAGCAGGATGTCATCAATGTACTGCTGTTCTGTTAAGGTACCATGTAGCACTACTAGGGGGGGACTGGCTGCCATAAGAGATGGCTCCACAGATTGTAATACAAGGTGTGATGGCTGTGTGCCACTCCACAATGTAGAATGGATCAGGGTGCTAGCCCAACCTCCTCCAGACACGTATGTGTTGTTCATCTTCTCCCAGGCAAAAGCGGATATGTTGCTGAACACTATATGCTGCCAGTCCGATGCAGTCCATGCTTCCTGGACATGACACCACTCCAGAGGGTGTTGCCAATGTTCAGTGGTTAATGGTAGCAGTCATAAAGGGTGGCAAGAATGTACTCCTGCCACTGCCAGTCATTTTCTAGTGGTGCATTTTAATACAGCATGCTATGTGTCTTCGGATGGTAGATAGTGATGCCATCGGTGTCGTTCTGGCTGTTCTTACTATCACGATCCTCCCATCCAGTTGTTGCCTGGGTCGGCTGATGTCTTCAAGGTAGGTATGTGTGCCCTTGGACCCACTGCCACCAACATCATCCTACTGCAGCATCACATCGACCCAGATTCCAACCGATACATCAGCATGACCAACCAGCTTCTTTGGGACTCACAATGCATTCCCTCTTGAACTTGCTGAATTGCTGGTACAGTTATTAGGTCCGTTGTTGCAGCATCCTCATCAGTTACTGACATCAATGCAACAGCTGTCAGAATGGTCAATGCACATGTGTGATGCTCCTTACATATATGCCCCGGGATGTGCGCTTCCCCTGTGCACTGGGACTGCTCTGTATGTTTATTGACATCAAATTTCTAATCATTTGGGTGCCTGGCCAGGAGGTATTTGCATGCAGAGTTTCACAGCTGACACTATTTTATTGGGGTGCCGCAATTTTTTTGCCACAGAGTGTATATTATTAACTATTATTGACACTATGTATTTAGCTTAATTAACTACCCTAAGAACCAGTTGTCAACTCCCAAATAATGAGTCAAAAGTTATTCACAGTTTGACCATAAACCTTCAACAAATAACTGATTTGGACATAAATGAAATTTGAAAATGGCCCAGTTTAAAAACTAAGCATATTTAAAGGATTAGTTAATACTTTGTTAAGTAGTACATGATAGATACTAATAGATTTTAAGTATCAAGTTTGCAGTGTTAAGATTCAGTCTTCATGGACAGTGCCTCTTTACTGCTAAAGTATTTTTTAATGGTATAAAGTTTTCATTATTTTAAATTGAATGCACTTTTTTTAAGGGAAAACAATGTAGTATTATTCCAGGAGAAGTTATGGAGTCTTCAAGAGAAGTTAAATAAAGCTGAACAAAACAGTATAACACTTGCCAAACTACAAGTAGAAAATCAACAACTGCAGGAAAATATTCAGGAATGGGAATCTTTGTTTGATGATGACAATACAAATAGCAAGTATGTTTAATTTTTTACACAGAGTGATTTATGTAGTAATTTATGTTCTATATCACTAATTTAAATGTACAATAAAAATTTATCAGTTTCCCTAAATTTCAGATTAACTTCATAACTTAAACTGTAAAAAACGTAGTTTTTTTTTTCTAAAGACTACAAAACTTCAAAAACTGGTTAAAAAAACTAGAAAAACTTCTGATTTTTTGAAAAATATATCCCCCTTTTTTTTCCATGGAGAGGGGGGGATTAACACTTTTTATTTAACCACTGTGGCATCTTAGTATTTTACTTGTTACATATTTTTATGTACTTCTATTTGTGCTGCTTTTAAATCACGTAATTTTATATACACTATATTGCAAAAAAGTGTCTGGACACTTTCATGTTAAGTGAATGAATTAGCCACATTCAAATCTACCTAACTTTGAAAATAAGCTTTTTACAGAAAAAAGTCACTAGACATAAATTGAAGATCTCTGTCAGAGCTCTCTAAATCTCTATTTTCTATATATTAGTCTAATATTTAAAGAGTTATGGATGCTATAATATTTAACAACAGATGTTATCACCCACCACACTTCCAAAACATTTTCCCCTCAAATTGATGAAAACTTCAAAAATTCTTACACAAAATTCAAATATCACATTTATATTGTGAACAACTTGTTATAAAAGTTGTGATTTAACTTTTTGAAGTAAATTTTCAAAACTAGCAAAAGTTTCATTTAAATGTTTCAGCTTCCATAGCTCTTTAACATTAGATTAATATTATAGAAAGTAGAGATTTAGAGAACTCTGACTGAGATCTTCAATTTATGTCTACTGACTTTTTACATAAAAAGTTTATTTTCAAAGTTGGGTAGATTTGAATGTGGCTATTCATTCACTTAACATGAAAGTATCCGAACACTTTTGCAATATAGTGTATTTATTTCAGTTTTTATTTAGACTGATTCCTCCTATTCCTCCTCATTTCTTCTAATTACAACTTTATTGCAAGGATGAAAATAATTTATTATGTGCAATTAAATATTCTTTCTGTTTTAATTTCCATTTTTAAGGATGTAATGAATATATATCCAGTTAAAAAGTTGCATTATTTATCATTTGCATTGTATTTTCTATTAGTCCATCTGGCCTACACCCATATTTAGGAGGGGCGGGGGTGGCTCAGTAGGTAGCGCGCCAGGCTCGTAATCTGTAGTTCCCAGGTTCGAGTCCCAGCTGGATCAGCGTTGAGATTTATCTCCGCAAAATTCCCCGCCCAGCCAACGGTCAGTAGGGGACACCAATGGGCTTGGAAAGACTGCCGTCCGTCGGATGGGACGTTAAGCCATGGCCCCGTGTGCGGGAGAGCCATACCCTGTGCAAGTTAAAGAACATGCTGGATGGCCTTGACGGGAGGCTACCATCTGTCTCCCAACAGCTGTTCCAGTGGGTCCCCTCCCCCAACCTTCTCTGAACCTTCAGGGTCCTTGTGGCCTGGCCATTTAGCCCATGGTGTGCAAAAAAGTGCCGCTCAGAGGTAAAACAACCCAACAACAACAACCCATATTTAGGACTGTCTCAAGCCAGTAAGCACATCATGATACCTTCTCCAAAGTAGCGCCTTCATAACTCGGTGGTTGTAAAATGTCTGAGAAATGGCACTAAAAAAGGACTTTCTATTGGGTTGCAAACACTTGAGCTGGACCTGCCCATAATTATGTGGGTTGAAAACAAAAATTAATTTAAACATTGGAGTACTATTGAACCATTATATTTTGATGTATCTTGTATTTATTGTGAATTGTTTTTTGTGTTATTGTGAATTGTTTTTGTTTTATTGTAGAGTATTTTTAGGCATTGCTAGTATTAATTGAGCCATTATATACTGAAATATTTTTTTCAATCTTCTGCTATTAGATGCTTAAATTTGGTTCATTGTGATTGCTGTAATATGAAATCATGTACTTTACAAGTAGAGATGCCATGAATGATGTCTTTAAATCTAGTTCTTCAAAATAAACTAGTTTTTTTTTAATCATTGATTTTAGAGGATAAATTATTATTATTTTGTTTTGTAAGGTTTTTGACATCTTTTATATATACATATATCACAAATCTGAATATTTATCCCTGAGGCACCTTTTAATATTTGCCATTTTATTGGAATTAATATTTTTATATTGTAAAATAAGTATTTTTTTCATTTTCATACTGTTATTGCCAGATGTAATTCTCTAAATAATAAATTATCCTTTTTTCAAAAAAATACTTCCTAAAAGCAATGAATCTAGTACAACATGAACATATATGCTTATGTCTTAAATTTTACTGAAGTTTTTTAGATATTTTAAATAAACTTCACAGTATAAACTTGCTGTGAGTCAGGCTAAGTTCAGACATTGTGCACTGTTACAGTGATATATACTTAAAAAATAAAAAAAAAACCTCAAACAGTTGCTTGCCACAGAGGTTTGACAGGAGCCTGTCAGTTTATATGTCATAGTAGAAAGTCTGAGGATGGCAGGAGCTCAGCAGAAAACCCAGCTCAAATCCAGGTCCCTTAGATCAGTAGTCAAGTGCGCTAACACTCAGCTAAGGGATGGCTATATACTTATACAATTTATATCAAATATTATTGGGCACCCCATTTTCTTTGGGACATGAGGTTCTATATGAACCTCATGTCCCAAAGATGAAGGGGTGCAAAAAAGAACTAACAGTTTAGAAACAAATATAGAAATGGAAGTATATAGTGACTTATTTTCTTAACTTTTGCTAGTTTCTTAACTGCAGTAATTGTTGTAATATTGTAAATGGTCTAGTTATTCTTGAAATTTCAAATTTTGATAAGAGTGTGGTGGCCAATTAATAGTAACTACTTGTCTCTCAGGGTTGGAATTGCATGCTAACAAAAATAATAATAAATCTATAGTTGGAATCTTTCCTCAATTTGAATATCTGTTATTACAGAAAGCACTAAATTTGAAAATGGCGGAATATTTTCTCTTTGTAAACTGCATTTTATATTTCATACTGACCAGAGGTGATTGGACTTTCTAGATACAGAGATCTTTCAAACAATTTTTTTAACCTGCCATAGTCATCTTTAGGCCTGCTTTTTAACAATTATTTTTTACCATTATAAAAAAAAAGTCATATTTCAGATTGCAACTAATAATTTTCTCTAAGTATAGAGTGTAGAAACTAAACTATAGTGTAATTTCTAAATATAGAGCTGATTCAGACAACTTTTTGATAATGTGCCATAGTTAGCTTTTAGCAGATTAGTAAACCTAAGATTCCATTAACATTTTACATTTCCTGCTTTTTACTTTTCTGCAACAGATCTCCTAGATCGTTTTCTAGAAAACTTTCTTATTACCAGAAAAATGAAGCTGTACTTACAAGCAAATTAGGAGAATTGACTTCACAGTAAGTTTACATTAATTGAGAAATGTATATTTTAAAGCTTTGTAGGGATTTGTAACTGATTTCAGCATTGTATGTACTTCTAGATTTATTTGGTCATTTGATATTCCATAGTTAGCATAAAGTTAATAAAATGTGCTTTAAAAATGGATGAATAATAATATCTCCCATAAAAATGCGAAACAAATAGCCTGTTAGAAAGATTGCTTACTGCAATATAGTTGTCTGTTTTGAATATTGTAAAATATCTTAATTTATGGCACTTCATTAACTATAAACCAAACAAACCTTGTAAGTAGTTTATTCATTCTAGAAATTTTAAATTTTGGTGGTAGAGTGTGTGGTGTTCAAGAGTTGGCTTAACAATAGCAACTTGTTCCCTTATAACCTTCCTCCTTTGCAGAGGTTGTGCAACTTTTTTCTTTTAAGGTATAAAAAAATAATTTTTCAGGGTTAGAATACCTAGTAATGAAGTGGAAATTTCACTTGTAGTGACTTCATTAGTTAAATTATTTCATTATTTTAAATTATTTAATATTCATGATTTGTAAACTGTACATTACAAGTTAAAATATTAAAAATCTTGAGGAGTGCTCAAATATTCATGTAGAGCATTATTGCTACTAATATGGCAACATAGCTCTGCCTTAATGACGTCTACATTAATTCCTTTTTCATGTGCATTTGGTAAGTACCTTTCTTGTATACCAGCCTTTCCCTTGTAAAGACAGTCAAGATAGAAAAAAAGAGTGATATTTACCAGTCCAGGAGAGCTTTATTCCACTGGCACAGGTGTAGCCACTTGCAAGATGTTGCTTCTGCTTGCACTTGCTTTTTCAGGTTGTTGTTAAGCTGTTGACATAGGTGCAAATATTATTTCTGGAGCTGCATACCAGTTCTGAATTATAGGTGATTAAGGTCGTGGATGTTCTTCTCGACCTTGGTTGTTATCTCTCACCACCATAAAGTCACATTTCTCACTCCTAAATGGTTACACTGATTACGAAATACATATCTCCTGCACATCCTCAAAGATTAAAAACACTAAAACCCTTTAAATTTTACATAAACTTTTCCTAAAAGTTATTAAAGCATTCACCTTTTCCCCTTGAGCTATGCGTTTCACCACCTTCCATATCCCATGGCTTCATCAGGCTTGCTACCATTGGTTGTTCATCAACTATATATGTGTCACCCCCTCAATGTCATCATCTGCTTGCACATTCTGTTCGCGCATCTGTTCATGCAACAGGAGATTCCACACCACTGGAAGAGAGGGTATCTCTGTGTTGCAGACCATATGCTTATTAACATGAATCAACATAGTTTCTGCATATCGTAGTTGAAATATAGTGTTTGGTGCTGTTAATGGTTTATATGAAATATTTGTTATGTCCAAAATATTTTCAATAACCATTTGCACTAATGTTGTATTCGGTTTATTATTATTAATGTCTTGCTGATGTTCTTGCATTCTCTATTCATATCTTCAGTATGTTTTTACCAATATATTTTTTCTTACCATTTAATGCATTCTGGGGGTCAGTTTTTTTTAAATATTTTAACTTGTACAATTTATAAATCATGAAGGTTAAATAATATCAGATTAGCTGTGAGTCTAATTACTATATTATTTTAAAGTTATACATTTTTAATATTAAAATTTAACTTATATTGGCTTCATCTTCTGTTGAACATGACAATATTCTTGTGAGATCATCGCAGTCAAGTCAAACTGGTAAGTCACAGTTAGCTATCATGATTATGATAGAATGTGTTGCTTGCAGGCATATGATATGACCCCGAGAGCTGAATACAGCCCGTGGGCTACTTGCTTGAGAACCCTGTCTAAATATTGGGTAAACATCTAGAAGTGAAACATCACATTTCCTGTTGTCTTTTGATAATTTTTTGTTACATATTGATAAACATATTGATGTAAATTTTTTTGATAAGCATATTGAGGAGAAAAAAATTAAGCCCTGCCTGGTGTAGTGGTTAGTGTACCTGACTGTTAAGACCAGCATGGCATGTCCTTGTGTAAGTGTTTGTGTGTTGTATGAGAAACCAGGACAAACCTAACATAGCTTCTAGGTTTTCTCTGCCCTTGTGTAAGGAAGTACTTTCTTCTTTTATTAAAAAATTATTAAAATATATTAAAAATATTAAAACAACTTTGTTGTTATCTACCCATTCAAAATATTTACCCATTGTAAACAATGTATCAAAACAGATGAATATGCATATCCTGAACAATTTTCAATATGTTGTGCAGTTGAACATAATAAACTGATTTCAAAACACTGCAGGCATGGCAGGTGATGGCCTCTGATCAAGATTATCTACCAGCTGATATAAAATATTCTGCATCTGTTCACTTGAGGCTGTCAGTAGAATTTTTCCAGCTGGTAGTTGGGCCTTAAATTTCCTGAGTGATGATAAGGTTGGATGTTTTCATTACATGATATGCCCTTCGATTCAGGTTCAAAATGGTGACACCACAATTTGTCTCCTGATACAAGATAGGAAGGTATCTCTGCTCATAATACTGTGTCAGCTGCTGCAGTG
Source organism: Ryuthela nishihirai (assembly GCA_038380435.1). Taxonomy (NCBI): domain Eukaryota; kingdom Metazoa; phylum Arthropoda; class Arachnida; order Araneae; family Heptathelidae; genus Ryuthela; species Ryuthela nishihirai. The sequence goes on along the minus strand of JAWZYU010000435.1, from coordinate 93,528 downwards.
ACAGATTCTGGTGACAGATATTTTGGCACCCACTCCATGCATGCTTCTAATCTTGCACACAGATCTAAGTGAGGGGTTCAAATGGTCACCTGTCAGTGTTCACAAACTAAGTCACCAATCTGTGCAGTCTGCTCATCAGTAACATTATGCTTAACCTGGCCTGGCTCTGCATTGTCCTGCAAACTTGTCTTGCCTTCTTGGAAATGTTTATCTTATTTGCAAAGTAATTTTTCACAGACTGAAAAGCACTCATGATATTCATTAAATTTATTAATATTATATCATGTTTACCATAATTCACAGTGCATGGTAAAAATCTTAGTTTACCAGAAAAGGAAACTCCCATCTTCTAACAGTTAAGTTATCCAGTAAATCTTTACTCATTCAGCCTAAATATTGTGATTACATCATTTAGTTTATTTTCTACTAAACTATTGTATAGAGTTAATAATTCAACTTTATTATCTTTTCACAAGAAATATTGCTTAAGAAGAGTTTTTGTTCTAACTTACAGGTGTGAAAGAATGAAGTTAGAAAATCAGAAATTTGACGGTACAGTAGTTTCTTTGAAGAAAAGCATTGAAGAAGCGAAAGAAGTTATTTCTGATCATGAAACCTTGATAAAACGACTTCGGAGAAAAATCCTCCTGCTAACAAAGGCAAGTTGAAAATATGCTAAGCATAGTGGGTTAGTGCTACTTTCAAATTAGATTTATGTTTTTTCATCCTAAACTTAACAATGTGTATCTTAAAAAACTGAATTAAAATCTTAATTTAGATTTTTTTTCTATCACATATAATTTTCAGGAAAACAAGATTTTATTCATTATAAATTTAATATTTTTTTAATGAATATACAGTTAGATAAATGTACATTATCAGTATTTTGTGGTCCAAAAGGACCCAAAATTAATTTGTGGTTTGGTTTTTGGTATATAATGTTGGAGTTTCTCTTCTTAATCATCAACAATAATCAGCTAACATATTTGGGTTCCATCTTTCTTGGTAGCATTTTTCAAAAGTTTAAATATATTAGTTGAAGTGCTCACAATTTTTGTCACTCCCTCACAGATTCTCAGGAAAGAAGGTAATGAATGGTAATATATCAAATGGTTGTGAAGAAAGAGAATTTTTAAAGGCACATTAACTCCATCTGATGATATTCTAGCAGCATTTTTACCATAATCTTTATAGTTTTCTGCTTTTTTTGTTTCCTAAATAAATATATCATGGTGGCTTTCAAAATTTCTCAGACCTCTTTTAATTTCCTTAATTTTCCTTCCTAAACTGCATCAAATCCATCATCACTCATTAATTCCCAATTTGAGAATTCATAACCATAAATATTTCTTCTATTATTCCTCTACTGCTGCGCAAGTTTTGAAATGTTTAGACCTGCACCACTACTTGCTGCAATGGCTCTCGATTGTGCTCTGTAAGACGTTTTGCGGGGGCAATTTAGCCACACTAATGGATGAGCAAAAAGTGAACATTTAGTTTTTTACCCGTCAAAAATTTTTTGTCAAAACATCAAATCACTATTGCCGCATACTCATATTTGTCACCTTGTGATTTTTTTCTTATTCCCACACTGAAACAAGCATTCAGGCCATTCAAACAGCGATGATAGAACAGCTCCACAGCATTGCAGAAAGTGCTTTCTATGACTGCTTCAAAGACCTCCAGAAACACTTGAATCGGTGTATTGATGCAGGAACCATTTCAAAGGAGGTACTTAGCACAAGAGTGTAAGTGCACTGTACTCATGTTTATGCCATCAGTCTTGGAACTTTTCATGCATAGGTTGTATATAACATGCATAGGTTGCACAAAAGCAACAGAAACACATGTATAAAAGAAGAAATATTAGAATAATATTGTAAATTTTAAGTTTTAAAAATGGCTTAATTTGTTACATGATGATCGATTGCTGACTGTCAAATATCTAATACACTGGTGCCAACATAAAAATCAAATAAAACAATTTATTTTATTTTCTAAATAGTCTAACATTATTAGGCTATTTACCTAACCATTTGTATTTTTTTACCTTGAGTAAGGTGAATGATTGATTTTAATTGCAAAACCTCACATTTATAATGTAGTCTGAGGACATTTAAGTTTTTGTTAAACATTGCTTTTGTGTGGTGGTGGCCAATTAGGCCACACTGATTTAACTGATATAATAGTAATTCTTTGTAGCTGTTTTAAGTTTTGTTTAGACTGGCACATGGAAGTTTTACAATTTATACACAGAGACTGATGCACATCAAATAACTTTCTGGCAAATGGAAACAAAATTCACATTAATCAATTTGTATGGCATGTGTTATTAGATAAAACATATTTAAGGAAGATTAATAATAGTTTTAGGAATGCAGTCAAAAGATCACAGTCATAAAGCACTAGTAATCAATAGGAACTCTCTGAAAATAGCAGAAAAGAAACAGCAATAAGGCAAAATAGGTTTTCAACAGTAAAAATTAGCAGAAAAGTAAAACTGAAAGGAAATTGTTCAAATTAGCTGAGAAATCCATTACTTCCTATGAGTATATTAAGTAGCCTTAAGTGTATCTGTAACTTTTTAACCCAAAGATATATTCAAAAAGCATAGGAACACTATTTAAATAATAAGAGAAAGATTAATAAATAATGAAAGATAACAATGGGAAATACATTGACTACATTCCTCCTCCTTATGCTAATACCATTTACTTTTTAAGAAATAGGGGTGATAATCCAGATAATGTATACAAATGTCACACATGAATTCCTGCAAAATTTCAATATTCTTCTTTGGCATAGCAGATTCCCAGAAATGTTTCCAATTAAACCATGGAGCTATGGGTGGTGGTAACGTTTTGCAACAGATTTCTGAAAATATAGTGTACATTCAGTTTGGTCACTCGTCTCTAGTCTCTACTACTATAGTGAAGGTTAGTATATGTGTACTGACTCCTGGGTGAAAGTTTAAAGAAATAAGGAAAGGCAATATGTTATTTTAATATAATAATTAAGAGCAAAATATTTTAAGACTTCATTGTAGATATGTGTGCATACTTGTATTTTTTAATTGCTTAGGGTTGGATTGTTTTACGAGCGGCACTTTTTTGCACCCATGGGCTAAATGGCCCGGTCACATGGACTCCGAAGGGTCAGAGAAGGTTGGGGGAGGGGACCCACTGGAACAGCTGTTGGGAGACAGATGGTAGCCCCCTGTCAAGGCCATCCAGCATTCTCTTTAATGTGCACAGGGTATGGCTCTCCCATACACAGGGCCTCAGCTTAACGTCCCATCCAATGGACAGTCGCCTTTCCAAGCCCATGGGCAGGGCATGGAATTTTGCAGAGATAAATCTCAACACTGACTCAGCTGATAATTGTTTAGGTAAAAAATAACTGCTTTGAATGCAAAACGTTTTGTAAAAGTTAATGACAAGATGAAACTATGTGGTACAACTATGGCTGATATTATGTAATTAATTCATCCAACCTAGTTGCAGCAAGTTGCTCATCTACATAATTGTATGTGGCCATGTGAACCAGTCTTTAATTAATAATGTACAATACTTTCAATATTCAGCTTGACTAGTAAGAATGAGAAAAAGTTGAGGACATGTACTGCTCTAGTCATTGAAGCCACTAGAAAACTTGTCAAAAGGCATATGTAATGGCAAAAGTGAAAAGATGGCTATGTTATGGAGCTAGTAACAAACCTTTTAACACTAATTTTTGTTAGTATTAAAAGTTTTTATGGAGGGCAGGAGTTGACTCAGTCAGTAGCACACCAGGCTCATAATCTGTGGTTCCTAGGTTCAAGTTCCAGCCAGGCCAGCATTGAGATTTATCTCTGAGAAACTTCCTGCCCTGTCCTTAGTCAGTAGGAGACACTAACGGGCTTGGAAAGGCTGCCATCCATCAGTTGGGACTTTAAGCCATGACTCCATGTGTGGGGAAGCCATATCCTATGCACGTTAAAGAACATACAGATGGCCTTGATGAGACGCAACCATCCGTCTCCCAACAGTTGTCCAGTGGGATCTTTGCCCCCAACCTTCTCTGAGCTCTTGGGTCCTTGTGACCTGGCCATTTAGTCCATTGTGTATGCAAAAACGTGCTGCTCAGAGGTAAAACAACTCAACAAATTTTTATTTGCAAATGCAATCTCTGAATTTATTTCATATAATTATTGAACTTTACATTAGTCTTTCAGTGAAAACTGTAAATAATCAAAAAATTCATAAAATATATTTGGAGAAAAAGGTTATTAACAGTTGTTTTTTTTAAAATAATTTTAAAGTTTCAGCAGTGTGAAAGCTAATATTTAGAATGAATGAAATATGTTCAGTCAAGTAACATTGGCTGAATCTATTGTTTTTGTTATGCTTTTTTACAGTTAATTGGACTCTCTTGCTCATTAGCATGAAATTCTCTGGGAGTGATAAAATTCACTCATTCCCTTCAAAAAACTGTCAGAATTTAAAAAATGCTTTTTTAAAAGTTAATGAATAATTAGGGGTAGAAGTTGGCTGTCAGTAACATGCCAAGCTTATAATCTGCAAATCCAGTTTCGAGTCCCAATCTGCCTGCATTGAGAATTTTCTCCACTAACTCTCATTCTGCCCTTGGTGAGAAAGGAGGACAGTTTGGTCCAAAAATGCAGATGTCCATTGGATGAGACGTTGAGCCTTTAAGACCTGTGAACATTAAAGAACAACTAGTGGCCTTGATGGGATGCTACCATCTGTCTCCCAAGAGCTCTCTGTGGATCCACTTCTCCAACCTTCTTTGAGCCATTGGGGGTCTTTGTGACCTGGTGGCATGAGTAGCTCAGTTGATAAGAATGCTAGGCTCATAATCTACATTTTCCAGGTTTGAGTCCCAGCTGGGCCAGTTTTGAGATTTAACTTCACATAACTTCCCACTATGTTCTCTGTCAGTAGAGGATACCAATGGGCTTGGAAAGGCCACTGCCCATTGGATGGGATGTTAACCCATGTCCCATGTGCTGGGGAACTACCATTTGTCTCCCAACAGTTGTTCAGTGGGTTCCCTTCCCCAACCTTCTCTGGGCCTTTGTGTCCTTGTGACTTGGCCATTATCCCATTGTGTGCGAAAAATGCCACACAAAGATAAAACAACACAAAACAATAACTTTGTGACCTGGGCATTTAGCCCATTATGTGCAAAAAAAGTGCTGCTCAGAGGTAAAACTGCCTAATTCACCAAATAATAATTTCAGGGGTGGGGGGGGGGCTCAGTCAGTAGTACACCTCATAATCTCTGGTTCCTAAGTTCAAGTCCCAGCTGGGCTAGCATTGAGATTTATCTCCACAAAACTCCCCGCTCTGCCCTTGGTCAGTAGGGGATAACAATAGGCTTGAAAAGTCTGTGGATGGGACATTAAGCTGTGTCCCTGTGTGCTAGAGAGCCGTACCCTTTGCACATTGAAAAACACACTGGATGGTCTTGATGGGAGGCTACCATCTGTCTCCTAACAGCTGTCCAGTGGGTCCCCAGCCCACAACCTTCTCTGAGCCTTTGGAGTCCTTATGACCTGGTCATATCCCTTATTGTGTGCAAAAGAGGTGAAATAACTCAACCCAAATAATAATTTTTCAAATATTTATGCTTTTTGAAGAATTCGTCAATTAATTCTTTAAAGTTTGCCAATTAAACATATATTTTATATTTTGGCTATTTATTAATGATATTTTTGGAGTAGAAATAATCTCCTTTGCTGATGACACAGCATTACTATCCAAGTCAGATAACACAGAGGCATTACATGTTATGGCAAACCATGACAAGTTAAAACTCCATATTTGCCTACCCAACAATAACTTAAGTCTCAACAGAAGTGGGGCGGGGGTGGCTCAGTCGGTAGCACGCCAGGCTCGTAATCTGTAGTTCCCAGGTTCGAGTCCCAGCTGGGTCAGCGTTGAGATTTATCTCCGCAAAATTCCCCGCCCTGCCCACGGTCAGTAGGGGACACCAATGGGCTTGGAAAGGCCGCCGTCCGCCGGATGGGATGTTAAGCCGTGGCCCCGTGTGCGGGAGAGCCATACCCTGTGCACGTTAAAGAACACGCTGGATGGCCTTGACGGGAGGCTACCATCTGTCTCCCAACAGCTGTTCCAGTGGGTCCCCTCCCCCAACCTTCTCTGAGCCTTCGGGGTCCATGTGACCTGGCCATTTAGCCCATGGTGTGCAAAAAAGTGCCGCTCAGAGGTAAAACAACCCAACTCAACAGAAGTAGAACAGTATACACAGAGTTTTCACTGCTAACCAGAACAAAGTTATGTAATAATAAATTAACAATTGCTTAGCATGTCAATTACCCGATCTTAGTGAATTCAAATCTGAATAAATGAGAAAAGCAAACCTTATAAAATACTTAGGAATTATGATTAGAGGAGACCCTCAATGGAACAACCATATAGATATGTTGCAAAATTAGCAATACTGTATCACATTTCTATGCTTAGAGATCCATATTGAATATTCCAAGCAGAAGATACTTCTATCATAACATCTTGAATACATCCACACATAATATATGGAATTAAAATAAAGAGTGGAGCTCCAAGAAGTGTACTGCATAAATAATAATAAATAATATCACCTCAAGCAGCTGCTTGCTACAGAGGTCTGACAGGAACCTGTCAGTTTAATACACCATAGAGAAGATCTGTGAGGAAGGCAAGACCTCAGCAGAAAGACAACACAAACATCCATGCCTTACCCACGTGATTAGGCATGGATCAAACTCAGGTCCCTTTGATCAGTTGCCAAGCACGCTAACCACTTGGCTACAGGACATCAATAGATTGATAGTATTGCAAAATTGTCTACGATGAAACAGTACATATTCAAGATAATAGAATGCATCCACAAAAATATTGATTCTTTTATGATGAAAAAATCCATCCCATTAAGGGAAAGTGAACAAAAATTACTTAAAATAATTAGTTGAAAAAATTGGTTGTCTTGAGTGGGATTTGAACTCACATTTCCCAGAAGCATAATCTAGTCTAACGGTTATGACATCCCACTTACTTCTGGGAGATATAAGTTCGAATCACACTCGCTACAACCAATTTTTTGCCATTTAATTATTTCAAGTGTTCTTGTCTACATGACATTTTCCTGTGATACTTTATTACTGAACAAAAATTATTTGTACCACCCAGTGTGGTGGTTCAAATTAAGAGAATTGAAAAAATATTCTCTATACAAAATGCAAATTACATAAGTTCAAGGCTTTATAATGGACTTCCTGTGGAAATGTAAAGGATCATCCCTGCACAGATTAAAAAGAAACTCCATGATTGGACAACAGTCTTCAGTTAAAATTTATGAAATTATTAATGAGGGTTGCAAAAAATATATTTCTTTAATGTTAAATGACTATATATCCAGTATACAAATCTTGACTTATGCTGGATATGTATTTAATGTTCTCATTTTGTAACTTTCGACAATGATCAATAAAGTATATATAGTATAAGTAAGTAAATACATGTGTTGCAGTTTGCTATTTGTAGACCAAAAATTGTAAACCAAAATTGATGTCATTCCTAACTTGCAGCATTTTCTATGATTTTGATTTTTTTTTTGTCCTTTTTATTATGTTTGTAATATAGGAACGAGATAACTCTAGAAAGCTAATTGACTCGTATGTCAGTGAAACTACATTGGGTGGTGCTGTTCTGAATAGTATGCATATCAAAACTTTGGATGATACCATTGCAGATTATAAGAATGCATTGAAAAAGGTATGTTTTCTTCTGTTTTGAATGTAAAGACTTTTTTAATCTTTTATAAGAGCATGCCACTGCAACAGTGATTTGATGGTTATGCACACACCAAGGAGCTAATAATTTCTTCATTGTGAAAAAATTGTTCGTGGTTTTTATCAGTTCAATCTTTTATGCTAGATGTTGTTACTGCAGTACTTTTCGTCACGTACTTGCATAATTATTACACATTGAAAACATACAAGGAAATGGTATCTTCCGTTGCACATTCATTAACGTAAGGTAATAAACAAACAGTTGACATACGGTGTGGACATACGTTAACAAATGTGCAATGGAAGATGCCATTTCCTTGTATGTTTTCAATGTGTAATAATTATGCAAGTATGTGGCGAAAAGTACTGCAGTAACAACATCTGGCATAAAAGATTGAACTGATAAAAACCATGAACAACTGGCAGTATAATTGCATTTCAAGCACCAGTGTTGAAAGAAGTTTTTGACTTGAATGTGGAATGTAAAGAAGTACTTCAGTTCACATCATATATGCACATATTGTAAAACTACAGGAGGATCATTTCAGGACTGGTAGCATTTATATTCACCAACTGCAGCATGGCATCGTTGCTGATAATGCAATTGTACCAGCAATTTGGTAAACATGTTCATTTTTATATATAACTCTAGTTGGTCTCTGATATTGGAAGAGAATGAATGTAAAAATTGGGGTAATTTTAAGGTGTTGTTTTAAGTATATTCCATTACAGTTAATGGTAATGTACAGCACTTCCCTGGGCTTGAAAAACTACTCCCCTGGAAGAATGTTTTAACTTTTGTACCACAGCATTATCATGTTATTAAATTATTGTAGAATTTTTGCTGTGTTTAAACTTATTAGCAAAATAAAATATTCATCAAATGAAAAAAAGTATTATTTTTCAAGCTTGAATTATTTTATAAGTTCGTAGTTAGAGATAAAAATTCATTTTGGATTGGATAAAGTTTGTATTTTGTATTGATAAATTTATGATTCACACTTTTTGAATTTTCCAAAAGCTTTAATTGTACCATCTGATGGAAAAATTTGAAAATTTTGAAATTTTAAACGAATATTGCAAACAATCTATTTCAGCTGGAAATTTTATATTTTAGTGGTGGAGTGTGATGATCAATGGTTTATGTTGGCAGCAATCATTTTTAATTTCATCCCCCAAGGGGTGAGAAAGCTCAACTTTTTTGTTTTAAGAGCTTAAAGAAAATTCTTTTTCAGTTGAATAAATACTAATGAAATAAGATGCTTTATAGTTTACAAATCCCTCAAATGGTGTTAATTTTCATCGTTAGAGGATGCTAAATATAGATAATGTAAACTTGAAGTAATATTGCAAACAATATATTTATGCTAGAAATTAGAATTCTGGCAGTAGAATGTGTCAATGAAGAATGGATACCCAGATAACTTACTAACAGAAATAAATTGATATTCATATGTCTTTTAATTAAATTACAGTTTGTTGAAATTTGACAGTAGGTTTTTACTTTTGAAAAGTTATCAATTAATTTTAAAATTTTAAGTAACATTTTAATATAATAATAATAAATAAATTGTTTTATATACACTGATTTGCCCCTTAATCCTAGGGGATGAGGAAATGCAACTTTTTTTATTTTAAAGGATAAATTCATTTTGCATTGTATAGGGTTAATAATACATTACTATTGATATTTCCCAATCACCCATTAATACAAATTACTATTGTTAAAGGATGCAAAATTCAGAAAATTTGAAAACTTTATTTTCTTTAAAGGTGAGCATTCTTCTGGTTATCTATTAGATCTTTTATTTTTCACAAAATTCAGAATTAAATGCTCTTTAATTTGGTATATAACATGACTTTCATTAGTTTGTGACAAAAAAAGTTCTAAATTAAATTTTTTGGGTGAACATAGTGAAAAATTAGCTTGGTGTGTGATTTCATTCCAGTTTTTCAAGCTTGTCACTGGAAGTGCTAAAGAACAAATTGGTTCAAATTGACTACCAGCTGTTGAAAAAATAGTGAAGTCAATGATTTAAATTTTGATGCCAGCAAAAAACTTATTGCTGGCTAAGGATTACAGTAGAAATTCCAAAGCTACATATTGAACACTAATTACAAAGGAATAAGTTGAGAATGGAGCAGCAGACATCAGCCAAGGTGGAACAAAGAACATTTAGAAATCAAACAGTTGGTGGGAAACTATATTATTCTAGATAAGCATTTTAGTAAAAGAACCTAGGATTAATCATATGTTATATTAATTTTTATGAAATTGGCTTTTTTAAACTAATAAATCAACTGTTCATATGATACATCCAAATGTTAAACATTTTTTAATCCACATTATAATTATGTGATTGCTAATTTAACAGTGCAAGTAAACTATTAACTATCAGATGATACAAATGTAAAGCAACATTTTTCATTTATTTATTTTTTCATTATATATTGTAACTTTCTAGGCAGAAGAAGAAATTGAAGATTTGGAGCAGAAAATAAAACAGTATGCAGGAAACAATAACAGTGAAGAAGAAAATGAGCACATAAAAGAAATTCAGAAATTAAGGTATAGTCTTCTATTTTTGCAAGTGCAAAATTTTTTCCATGGGAATAGTATTAAAAATCGAGTCCTAATAATTCAATGTTCCATAAAAGAAAATAAAGTAGGATATAAGTTTTATGAGTGGAATCTGAAAAAAATATATAACTCATTGATGTCCAAATTAAGTTGTAGATGATGAGAATGCATGAGAACTTAACTAATAACTACAAATATTCCCTATAAAATATATGTATATTTTAAAGATAATTCTTTAAAACTTATTTTTAACATGAATTTTTTTTTAGGACTATTATTTTTATACTGAGTAAAAAATTTCTTATTGGCTCACCTTGTGTATGCTGGGAATATGAAAGCTGCTTTAATATTTAATTAACCGCAAATATTAAAATAAAAGTTAATTTCTGAGTATTGTACAGAGTACCAACCTGCTGAGTAACTAAACTGACTTCCTCGCAGTGGGTACATCATTATGTATATATTTTTGTTGTTTGAGAAACCAGAACAAGTTATAAAAGCTCTAGATTAACTTTGTGTTGAGGAGCTTTAATTACACTTTCCCTTTGACCTATTCTTTCACTTTAATGCTACACTCTCCTTTTGTTCTATCTTACTCCATATGGCACACACCATTATGTCAGTTTTTTTTTTATGTCAGCACCACCTCTTCCTGTTTCTTTTACCTACTTTTTTTCCCTTATGACCACTCTCTCTCTTGGCCCAATTGTCATTTGCATTGTAACCATCATACTTTTCAAATACTAATCCCCTGCCATTCACTGTTTGTTTTTTACTTTTCTGATATGTTTTATCTAACAGTGCTTTGTCATATTCGATTTTAATTATTCATCAGTCCCGTGCAAATTTTGTTTTTTACCTCACAAATTTTAAGTTCTACTACTTTAACCAAGGGAATAAAATTCACTGTAGAAGGAAACTGTAATTTAATTTGATAACATTTAGCATTAAAAAGTCTTAACAATAAATATCTATTAAATTAAAACATGCATTTAATTAAAAAGGTTTTGTGTTTCATAAAAATGACTTGTATATAAATTTAAACTTTAATCTTTCAGTTTCGTGTTGATTAACATTAGACATAAAGCAGCAATTTTTATTGTCATGTAATATTTTATACATAACTCTGGTTTGCATATCAGATCTTTATAACATTAAATATATTTCATTTAAATAAACTTGCATAATGATATAACTTTTATCCAACAATTGCATTTACAATTTTCACTTTATATTTTATTTCCAAAAATTTTAATATATCTCTAAGAACTTTTGGCATTGAAATATACAGTTGTTTCAAACATGCATTTTGCATGAGGCCTGCAAAGTCCTTTTGGTGGCTCATAAGCAATATATTCTAACATAATCATGGTAGCAAACTGTGGCTTGCTAGCTTGGATTGACTGCCATGATCTCGTGCAAGTATATAGAATATGATCACATTCAATTAAAGATGAAAACACCACAAATGAAAGTTAGGTTTGTGTTTTCGTATTAAAAGTATATGATATTTAAATACTGAACAATAATGTAAGCAATTATGTTTTGTTTATTATTGCTTAAAATAAAATGCAACCCACCATATATTGAGAAGTAACTAGCCCCTATATGATTGTCACTCCTGCTCTAAAGTTTTTAGAACAAAATAATTTTTATAAATTACAGTTTGGTATAATAATAATGCATTAATCCCCATGGATCATAGACAATTCTAAGTGCCAAAGAGTTGCTGAGGAGTGGTCAACCACACAGGTCTTGGGGCTGACTATTATACTGATTGGTATGTGTAATAGCTTTGAGCATGTGATTGTGGATCCTTAACTTATTGCATTGGTGGGCTTCTCTTGAGGGAAAATCTTCTACTGCTTTTCATTTGTTTATTGGTTAACAACCTCAAGTGGATAATCCTGATCAGAGGCCAATGCAGGTACTTGAATCCATGCTTTTACGGGCATCATCAAGCATACATTGGAGGAAGTCATACCAGTGGGTTTTTGCCCCATGCCTACAATTAGGGGGCTGTTTGATATTTTTGCACTTTCCCTCTCAATAAATATAATTTCTTGAAAGATCCCACTAACCATTTTTCTCTCCATGGGCATTGGAATGTGAGGACTCTGCACAGAGATAATTCTCTTGATATCCTCCCAGCCTCACACAAATTCTAACTTTATAACCTACATATTCTTTAGATTGAAGAGATTTTTTTTTTTTTTCGACATTTAGCACGCTTGGCTACTGATCTAAGGGACCTGAGTTTGAGCCCCGGGTAAGGCATGAATGTATGTGTCATTTTTCTGCTGAGGTCCTGCCATCCTCACAGACCTTCTACTATGGCATATAAACTGACAGGCTCCTGTCAGACCTCTGTGGCATGCAGCTGCTTGAGGGGGTATTTATTATTTTTTTTTATTCATATATTAAGAGAGATTCTGGTCTTGCAAAAGACTCAGATGGATAGGTAAAGGTCAGATACTTAAAATTTATCTTATACTAGTAGATTTACCTGGCATTCCTCAGGTCTGAAACTCTTTAGAATATAGAGTAGATGGCACTCCCCATGTCACAAGCTTTCATTTGGCATAAAAATCATTATGATAATCCTCTCCAGTTTAATTTTTCTCCCTCTTTTAGCAAAGAAAAGAAATGGAACTATTTCGAGGCACCTTATGATACTCCTCACTTCAGAGTTTCTAAACCAAAAAACGGAATCGCCTTGTTGAGATAATCGAACTTTTCAAATCATTTAGTACCCACCAGAGTCCCTCACAATTTGTCAGGCATATGTAACTTTATATAAAAAGGTAATTAAATATGGTCTGAGAACATATCTTAACATGCCCAAAAAATTGCATAGATACTACGAAAAAATTCTTATGGAAAAACATTATTTATTACTTAGCATATTAAAATTTTTATTAATTAACATGTGAGATATACATTTATTAACTTTTGCATATTTGTTAAATTCAGTTAATGATTTTAATTTCCGATATGAATTCTTTGTTTTTGGAGCTTTTATTTCAACAAAGAATCTCGAGTTCCACTCATGCTTAATTAGAATGATTTCAATATCCACGGACACCTTTGACCCAACAAACTGAACAATGAGTTAATCATGCAAAATCAGAAAGAAATTAGTTTGATGCATTCATTATTTCAAATTTATTGGTGGCCACATTTATTTTGAATAACTTTCAATCTTAATGTTTAATCACTCAGAATCAGAAATTAGTTTGACGTATTCCTTTTTTCTTTTCAAATTTATTAGTGGCAACAATTATTTTGAACAACTTTTTGCCTTTGATGCTAAGTCTATGGGGATTTTAAAAAATTCAAACCCACCCACCCCAATTTTGGTTGGCCCCAACGGGTTTGCAAATAGCCTATATTCTTCCCCTGGGTGAAGGGAACATTCATGCAAAGTTTGGAGCCTCTAGCTCTTCTGGGGACCGAGTGCATAAGTGAACAGGCACACAAACAATCAAGCAAACAAACTTTCTTCTTTATATATTAAATTTCATTTTTCAGAGAATGAAGATAGAAAGCATAAATAAAATTATCATTGTTCCAGGCGACTTCAGTGTTAAGGTTGGTTTTGGCTCTGACATTTGGGGAGAGATGATAGGTCCTTTTGGTATTAGTAGTTGCAATAGCAAATGTCTCCAACAGGTAAGTAAACAAATGGTTTGAGAATAATAGCCCTTATTACAAACACCACGACATATACAAATACACATGAATTTCACTAGTTAAGTTGCGTAAGAATATCATAAAATATATATTAATAAGCAACATATAGGCTAATTCTGTTAGAATATCAGGTAGAGAAGCTGAAATTGGATCTGACCATTACCTTGTAAAAAAGGTTTTAACACTGAACCTCTAAAAGGAAACAGTTATAGCCAAAAGATTACCATGATGAGCCATCAGATTGTCACGATAAGTTATGACAATCATTGTTTATTTACTACTGAAGTTGAGGAAAAATTGTACTGTTTTAAACAGGCTTTTCTTGATACAATCAGTACTCCTTTTTGATAAAAAGAAGCAGAGGGGACAAAGTTATTGAGTGATAATGCACTGGAGCTTATATCTGACAGAAAGAACTGCAATAATAACCTTATTAACACCCTACCAGTCCTAACAGATGACATTTCAGAGAGCTTAATAAGTGTTAAATGATAAGTTGTAAGCTGATAAGAATCTTTGGCTTGATAGATTGGTGACAAAACAGAGGAAGCAGCTACACAATGTAAACAGCATAGAGCTGTACCCAATAGTTAATGTTTTGTGTGGGAAGAAACAGACAGGTAAACAGAGTTCGAGGGATAAACATGATAAGGTTATTGAACATAAAGATTCTTTCATGACAATTTGGGGCTAACGTTTTAATGATGTTCAAAATAACGTGTTCTACTCCCGTTGTTTCTAATGATGATAGATGCATTACTCACTTTAATGTTTGTATATATATATTTAAAACTACATAAATCCTGAGGGGTAGATGAAATTACTACTGAAATGCTTAGAGCTGAGAATATTTCTGTTATCGCATAGCTGACTGAAATTTTGAATATCTTTGATGATAAATATGTTGCCCTAAGGATTACACTAGAGCTATTATTATCCCTATTTTTAAAAATGGTGATCACAGTTCTTATGATAATTATATTAGCCTATTTTCTGTTTTAGGTAAAGTATTTTGTAATATTTTACTTGAGATTGGGAATTTTTTTTAATAGACAATTGTGTGATGACCAGTGTGGATTTAGAACTGATAGAGGATGTATAAATAATATTTTTTTCTCTGAAGCAAATCTTTATAAAATGTTTATAGTTTCAGAAACTTGTGTTTATTAGCTTTATAAATTTCAAAAAGGCTTTTGACTGCTGATCACCAGAACATATGGCATACCTCACAAGTTAGTTAGGATAATGAAAGCTCTCTATTATAACACTGAGTCATGTTTGAGAGTTGGTAAGGCTTGTAGCAATTGGTTTAGCATTGCTACTGTAGTTCAATAAGAGTACATTTTGTCTCCTTTTTCCTTTTGTTTGGTTATTGATTATGTGGAAATTCACTGCAAGAGGAAGATATTGGCCTTAAATGATCCAGAGATTTGAAATATTCTGATTTAGATTATGCTGATAGTTGGCCCTTTTGGTAAATGATGTTGATGAGATCGACTCTTGATGGAATTAGTAGTAGTAGTAGAATAGGTTTGGGTGATAAACAGAGAGAAAACTAAAGTGATGAAAATTGTCAGGCAGATGGTGCTTCAGTTGCTTTGAATAGCTGTACTCTTGAGCAAGTGGGTATATCTTTGGAACTATGTAACAGCATGTGTGGCACGAGATAAACAGAAGAATAGGGATTGCTGCTGGGACTTTTAAGAATCTATGAAGAGTGTGGAGAAATAGGCATATACATTTAAAGACTAAAATTAGGTTATATAACAATTTGGTTCTAACTTTAGAAAGGACCAAACTTATATGGCATAATTTTAGTCTTTAGGTGTACAAAATTACACAGACTGGTTGGTCCCTCCAAAGCCCACGACTGTATCAAGAGGATGTATGTATGTATGTATGTATGTGTGAGAGAGAAAATGTTGGGTATTAAAATCGTATAAAGAATTCTTTGATATTCAGGAAATCCATTTAATAAAGTTAATAACTCAAAAATTTAATTAAACTCTATTATCATCCCCTCATCCCCTAATCTTTTCCATCAGTGTTATAATTACATTTAGCCTTTATATTACTGGATAACAGTGTGGTTCCCAGAGAATTGTGTTTCATATCCTTTGATTTTTTTTTCCAAACAGGAATCAATGTAAATATATATGATAGTCCCTTTGTTTGTTTCACTATAACTGGTTTATCTGTCGATGTTGCACAGTCTCTTCAATAGTTATTCAATAATTATTCAACTATTAATTAATTATATTAGTAATTAATATTCAATAGTTATTCTTGAAGGAGCTAACCTCTATTCAACCAAGCTTTCATCATCAGCAGTCCTTCATCCATCTTCAAATTATCGTTTACTGAAAATATATTTTTGTCAATAAAAACTGTTGTTGTAGTACTTGACCAAACCTAACTAAATCCAGCATGGAAAATTCTATTACAAAATTTTTCATGAAGTAATATGTCTTTGCCACAGTTATTAAACAAAAATTCATCAACTGCCACAACCCCAACAATCACCAGCACCTCTCGTGACAACTGACCTTGCATATCATTCTGCATGACTTGTGCCTCTCATCTCTGTACAACTATAATTTAAAGCAGAAGTTAGAACTTTGAAATTTACCTATGTTTTATAATGTAATTTCTAGTCATTATATATCTGATGAAGTCCTAATAGTTAGGATGAAATCAATCACATCTTTTATAATTCTGTTGCACTATTTGACATCAACTCATCTTTTAATTTTATACATCTTCAAGATTAGTGTACAAAAATTAGTAAGTATAAACTTCTAAAAAAAAAGTTGTTTAGCCTACTATTATTCAATATACTATGTTATTCAACAAGAGACTGTGCAACATCAGCAGATAACCAACTATAGTGAAAAAAAACAAAGGGACTATCACATATATTTGACAAATTTTTTCACTGAGATATATTAGTATTATAAGAATCACTTTTTCCTTTTTTTTAATAACTTTTATTAAAATTACATGTTGATTTAAAATTATTGTAGAACTTTCTAATGATAATAAACTTGAGCTAATGAATGTTGACAAATTTCAATTTCTATAATAAAATTATTTAGTTCTATTAGTTACTTATTTCAGAATAAAGTTTTACAGTTCTTTTAGTTTTCAGATTGCAAATACTTCAGAATTAAATCAGAACTTTAAAGGTTAATGCATTCTATAATTTTAAAACATACAATTTCATTTGCAGGAATGAACTGTCAGATTTGCTATTGAAGATTGTAGAAGTTAAAAAAGAGAAACAGCTTCTCCAAGAGGAACTGGGTAAAAAGGTGTGTGTGTATATATATATATATATTGTATATGCATATTTATGGAATTCATGTTGCTCATTTTATCCTATTTTACCTGAAATATTGTTCTAGTAACAATGGTTAGCACACTTGATTACTGATCAAAGTGATCCTGTTCAAGCCCAGATAAGGTACTGATCTCCTTTCCATGTTGTCATTCTGCTGAGATCTCACTTTCTCACAGATCTCCTCTATGTTATATTATACTGACAGACTCCTGTTAGACTTCTGTGACAAGCAGCTGCTTGAGGGTAATTTATTTATATTTATTTTTCATGAAATTGAAATGGTTTGTATCTACACACTAGTGGTTTGTATTGAGCAAATTTTACTGCAAGGGATGTCATTTAATTCATGGACTGGTGCCATAAGTACTCGAATATAGCACTTTTTCCAAAGTAACACTAGATGGCTCTTGTGTGTGACTGCTGCAAAGGAGGCTCACGTGACAAGGTCATTTGTCATCGATTACTGTTGTGTTAAGACTGTGATTCGAGTTGCGTGTCATAGACGTTCACTCAGAATGTTGAAAATTCAAGTGGAACAGTGATATGTCATTCGTTATTGTGTTAGGCAAGGCCTAAGTGCTGTTGCAACTGTTGAAGAGATGAGTGAAGCCTATGGTAATGACTGTCTTCATAGGTCTGCCAGTTAAGTGGCATAAGCTATTCAAAGAAGGATGCGAATCTGTTGCCGACGACCCGAGACCCGTCCAGCCTTCTTCCTCAATGATTCCTGAGCAAATCGAAAGAGCCCTGGCAATCCTGAATGAAGATAGACAATTGTGTTTTTTTACATCAAAGGTGTTCTCGTTACTCACTTTGTGCCTCATGGAACAACCATGAATAAGGAAGCCTACTCGAAGGTTCTCAGAACCAAACTTTGGTGTGCCATTCATTAAAAACGTTCAGAACTTTCTGGTGTGACTTGATTTCTCTCCATCACGACAATGCCAGTCCCCATATGGCTAATAATAATATTGTGCAGCCACTGATCACTGCCATAGGTGCTGAGATTCTGCCACATACTCCATATTCCCCAAACTTAGCACCCTGCAATTTTTTCCTCTTTCTGCGACTGAAGAAAGCTTCGAAAGGGAAACATTTCGCATCTGACAATGAAGCTTGCAGAGCCACAATGACAACACGTTGCATGCTTTTGAGAAATGGCTTCAAAGACACTTTTAATGCATGGATACAACAATGGCAAAAATGTGTGAAGTTCAAGGGAGTGTATTTTGAGAATGACAAATGCCAGGAAGATTCAGAGGATGATATTTAATGTAACTTTTTGCTTCTGTCCATGAATTAAATGATCACATTATGTATTCATGCATTTTTTTAGCTAAGATGAAGTATTTCTGTTGTTTGTAGCTCAAGTATCAGGTTCTTTTACTCATTTATCATTTGGCATTGTGCAACATGAAAAAGCTATGGGGGACCTGTAAATTAAGTAAAGTCACATTGAGTTATATATTTCCTCTTACTGGTCTTTTCTGTAAAAGTGAAAATACAAAGGCTATAGCAAAGAATTGGCAACTACATTCACAAAAATCGCCCCTCTTTTGCCCAGCTATTTCCCCTCCCTTCATAATAACTTTTAGCAAGTTTCAGGTCAGTTATGAGAATGTAACAAGTGTATGATGCATGTTTTTTTTTTAGTATTATTATTGGGAATTTTGTGTGAAAGGGAAACATGTGCTCAATATGGGCTTAGTTCCACAGCCACAAGAATTAAGGCTATAGTGTATGTGTTGAGTGTACTTTGTGTGTGATTAGAAGAGTAGGGTAGTTCCTCAAGATTTGCAGCATATTGCAGAGGCTCCCCAATCAAAAAGGTTGAAAAATATTGTGTTAGAATATTAAATACTATTTTAATTGACAGTAGCTTGTACTCTCAGTGTTCCAAATTAAAGACGTGCATGAATTAAGAAATCCCTAAGTTGTTTGATTCATGTAAGTTAGCAAGTTTATTCTAAGGAGCCTATTTTATTTTAATGGCAATTGGATAAAATAGGATACTTGGTAAAAGAAGATACTGGTATGTAGGTCATGAAGACATGTGCACAAATTAAGAAATTTCTAGGCTGTTTGATTTGTGTAAGTTAGCTGTTGTATGTGCTAAAGGCTATTTTTTATTTTAATATGAGTTAGGTGAAACAGTATATTTGATCTGGTAAAAGAATTTATATGTGTGTGTAGGTGACCCATTTTACCCACATGCATCTGTCACTATAGTTTCACATAAAATGAACTTAAAAAATTTAAACACTTTTATACTTACAGTGTGAGCTTCTTTTACCTTAAAAAATATGAAAAGTGAATATTATAAGTATTGAATGATTTTGTGTTCTTATAAGCTTGTCCCTTTTTTTTTCAATCTGCTAATATGATGCATATTTATAAAATATAGATGGGAAGAAAGAAATCCTGGTATGGCATAGCTCAGTCCATTTGAAACAATGTGTGTCATCTGCAAGTTTTACTCATTTGCACAGATGTCAATTTTATCACTGTTTTGTTTGATATAGACAGGGTTCACATAGTTTACAATATGTGAACCCTGGATGTATCATGAATTTCTACTAAACTCACATAGTTTACAAATCTATGGAGTATCATGAATTTCTACTAAAAAATCTAGTAGCAGATGAAATTATTTAAAGCTGCAAGACATTTCTGAATTAGAACAAAACATTCTATGTGAAGTGACAGCACCTGATGTCAATATTCTGTGCAGCACATGAAAAAACATGCTCCACAGAGTTCAACTCTGCCTAAACAAGGCAAGTGACAAATTCCAACATATGTTCTGTTATCATAAGCCATATGGATGTAAATATATTGAAATTTGATTTCATTTATTTTTATGGAAGTACAGTGTGGTTATATTAAAAAAAAAAAACCATGTATTTGGTATCAAGAGGTATTATTCTTATTCCACAATGTCATTTAAATTAAAAAACTTGTGGTATTAGGAGAGTTTGAAAGTATATGTTGGAGAAATATTGGAAGGACATATGGTATATTTGAAAGCTCTTGAAATATTTCACATTCACAAACAACATTAGAAGCTCAAGTAAAAAAAAGGCAGTCATTGCAATTCTTGCAAACTCACATTCCTTGCATTCACAATAGGCTTTCAACCATTTTCTAGTGAGGCAATTTTTAGATATTCTCTTTGTACAACACAAATATTCTTGACCACCTGCAAGGGAGGATGTTGGCTGAGCCAGTAGTGCACCAAACTGTTAGCAGGTTCAAGCCTAATTGTGCCTGCATTGAGAATTTTCTCTACTAATCACTGTCTTTATGAGAAAGGGGAAACTGCTGTCCATCAGATGGGACATTCAGTTGTTGTAGCCCCCTGTTTACAGGAGAGTCATACCCTTTGCACATTAAAAAACAGAGTGGATGGCTTTGACATGAGGCTCCCATCTGTTTCCTAATAGCTATCCAGTGGCTGTTTTTCCCCAACTTTCTCTGAGTCTTTGTGACCTGGCCATTTCGTCCATTTTGTGCACAAAAGTTCATCGCTCAGATAAAACAACCCAAACACATATGCAATGTTGTTGTATGAGTATTGCAACAATACCAAATAAAATGGTGTTGTCACAAAATTTGACAATAGCTTCATCTGAAAGCACATGAAAAATAAGTTCAGTATATTTTAGCATGAATTTTGTAGTGGGTAAAATGATGATGAAAGAGACTTGCATTAATGCTTAGAAAAATTCAGGCCTACAATTTTTATTTTCCCTTTGATGATTGGAAATTAAAACTGTTGGATGATGCACAAACACATTTATTATAAAAAAATAAATAATTATATTTTTAAAGTAGTTCCTACTTTCAATTGAATTTTTCAAACCTACAGAAGAATTTACTGTTGGATGAACCTATTTGGCTTCTACAAAAGTCTTAAACTAATTGAAATGCCTTGGAAAATTATGTTGTTCTGTGCTTCTTATCATATATGTAAGCTTTCCTCCTGGATCTCTTCAAGACATGGATTTCTACATGATGAAAACTTAACAACTACAACTGTTCTTCATGCATATACTCCTACAGTTGCCATCTCCTCCTGTGGCTGTTCAGAAAGTGAATGACTTTTCACCAACACAAGTGTATGATGTGAAGCATGGCAGGTTCTGCCACATAGTACTGGGTTGAATTAGTTTACCTCCGAGTGGCACTTTTTTTGCACACAATGGGCTAAATGACCAGATTACAAAGACCCCGAGGGGCGGGGGTGGCTCAGTCGGTAGCGCGCCAGGCTCGTAATCTGTAGTTCCCAGGTTCGAGTCCCAGCTGGGTCAGCGTTGAGATTTATCTCCGCAAAATTCCCCGCCCTGCCCACGGTCAGTAGGGGACACCGATGGGCTTGGAAAGGCTGCCGTCCGTCGGATGGGGACGTTAAGCCGTGGCCCCGTGTGCGGGAGAGCCATACCCTGTGCACGTTAAAGAACACGCTGGATGGCCTTGACGGGAGGCTACCATCTGTCTCCCAACAGCTGTTCCAGTGGGTCCCCTCCCCCAACCTTCTCTGAGCCTTCGGGGTCCATGTGACCTGGCCATTTAGCCCATGGTGTGCAAAAAAGTGCCGCTCAGAGGTAAAACAACCCAAACAACAAAGACCCCGAAGGCCAGAGAAAGTTGGCGGAAGGACAGCTGTTAGGAGGTGGATAGTAGCCTCCTGTCAAGGCCATCCAGCATTTTGGTTCTCCCTCGTGTGGGGAGATTAATGTAATCCACAGATTAATGTAATCTGACGGACAGCAGTCTTTCCAAACCCATCAATGTCCCATACTGACTGAGGGCAGGGTTGGGAGTTTGCAGAGATAAATCTCACTACATAGTACTGAGAAATGCCATTGTTGTGTAGGATATTTCAGGTTTGTTTGTAACTTACTGACTTTACCTGTTCATACACAGTCGTAACAGAATAATATGGCCACCCATGGAATCACAGTGTCTACCAACAGGACAGTGCACCCTGCGATATCGCTAAGGTGGTGTGTGACTGATTCTAAGAACACGACAGTGATGTCTCCGTTCTCCCTTGACCGATGAAATCGCCTGACCTTAATCTCATAGAACACTTTTGGGACCATTTGGATTGGTTCTGCATGCGGACCCACAACAACCCCATCTCCGGAACCTCCTTGCTCTGCTGGAGTCCGAATGGACACTTGTGCCTCTGGCAACCTGCCAGGGCCTCGTGTCCATGCCACTCCATCTCGCCGCTGTCATCTGGGCCAACGGTGGTTATTCCCATTATTAGGTAGGTGGTCATATTATTCTGATATGACTGTGTATATTATATAGAATAAATAATTATACTCTTTTAACTGATCTAAATGTACTGCTCTAAAATCATGAATTATTTATATTTAAATACTAGGTACGTCATTTTTATCATACTTTCCTTTAACCCCAGATTAGTCACTCATCAGTATTTTGGGTAACTATGCATTTTTAATAGCCAGAAATTAATTTTTTGGTATCTGCTCGTCTAGCTAGCCACAGATCCTCCTCTATGTAGATATAAAAAATATTTCACTTTTGAATAATACATTTTGCTGTTGTGGTGTGGAAAAAATTGGACCATGATTTTTGAAAGAATTCAGCAGAATAATGTAGACCAAAATATGGTGGAAAATGACTAACATCTTTAGGTACAGAATACCTAAAGATGCTAGTTATTTCTCACCAGATTTTGGATTGCATAAGCATATAATTTTTTTTTTGATTGATGGGAAATAAAAATTTTTAGAGATTTTTTCCCTTAATACTTTCTCTTAAATTAATAAATAATATTTACATATTTTTCAAAATATGATATGCATACAATAATAAAAAAAGCACAAATATTAAAGCAAAATGTTCTATAGAATGAATATTTAACTAGAACAGCAAGTTGGAAGGTGGTAAAAAAAAAACAAGTTGGAAGTGTTTGTCTCCTTTTCTCTTTAGTTTGGTTATTGATTATGTTATGTGAAATTCACTTCAAGGAAAAGATTTTGGCCTTTAAATGGTCTGGAGATACGAATATTTCTAATTTAGATTATGCTGATGATTTAGCTCTCTTGGCAAATGGTGTTGATGAGATGAACTCCTTCATTCGAGCTGTTGATGAGACTGGTAGTAGAGTAGGTTTGGTTATAAACAGAAAGAAAACTAAAGTGATGAAAATTGGTCAGACAGGCTGATTAATTAAAATTTAAAAAAATTAAAAATATAATATAAAAATTAAATTAAATTTAATTAAATTAAAAAAAATATAAAATATAAATATTGAAAATAAAAAATTTAAATTCAGATTAACTGAATCATAATTCAGTTAATCTGAATGGTTGCAGTCTTGAGCAGGTGTCACAGTTTAATTATCTTGGGCGCTATGTAACAGATACTGGTGATGTGCGGCATGAGATTAACAGACGAATAGGGATTGCTGCCGGGACTTTTAAGAATCTATGGAGAGTGTGGAGAAATAGGCGTATATACACCTAAAGACTAAAATTAGACTGTATAATAGTTTGTCTAATTTGGAGTCCGAATAATCCCTTTCTAGGGTTAGTTATGGTAGTGAAACTTTGTCACTTTGTAAACAAGATAACAGGAAGCTAGATGCTTTTTATTCCAGATGCTTACGGAGTATCTTGGGCATTAGGTGGTTCAACTTTGTAAGTAATGATGAGGTTACGCAAAGGAGTCTGCAACCTCCTTTAAACAGCATATTGTGCAGAGAGAGAGACTGTTGGTTTGGCCATATTGCTCACATGGATAATTATAGATTAGCGAATAGGGTATGAACAGTGTACCTAAAGGCCACAGAAAAAGGGAGAAACCTTGGATGCAGTGGACAGACAATGTCAAATAGGACCTTGTTAGAATTGGTGTGCAGTGGCCTGATGCAGCAGATGTAGCTCAGGACAGATATGCTTGGAGAACTAAATTGCACGGTCTGGTTGGACCTCCATAGCCCATGGCTGCTTGAGGATGATGATAATAATATTATTGGTTGTAGAATTCTTTTTTTGTGTATTTTGGTTTCAGTCATGATTTTGTCTGCAAATAATCCTGATAAATGTGATCCCATTGGATTTCCTGAATTTTGTTGAAAAAATTTGTTGTTTACCATGAAAAAGTTATTCTCTTTGATAATATTTAATGCATCTATAATTACAAAAAAGTGACAAATGTTGTATTTTTCTAATTCTAGAAGTTTGCTTATGATAAGCACAATGACCTTGAACACTTGATATTGGGATATAAGCTTGTGACTTCAAGAGATATTAACTTTTCATATTTAGGAATTGATAAATCCTTGATGCTAGTTAAAAAAAAAATCCATGGTGCATTAGCATATATATTTTGTAGTAGGGAATAATGGAGATAACAGTTCAAACAATTTTCTCTCAAGATTATAAATAGGTGATTCTTTCCACATTCAGACTTCTCCTAAATTCAGCAAATTATCAAAACACCATTTTACGTGAAGGAGCAAGGTTACCAAATGCCTTTTTTGAGCATTCCAGTAACTGGGATTAATTTAAACCAATTTTAAAGTCATACAGAATCATTGCATGAAAATTATCTCTTTCCAGCTCCATAGTAACTAATATGGTTCATTTTGTAATGTAATGATGTATGACTTGGAATGTTGCTACTCTAACTGCTTGGTGAGAGAGGATTGAGTGTGCCTCCTACCTGCTTCCAGTTCACACAAAATGAATGAAACTATCCCACACAACATTCCATTCCAGCTAGTCTGCCTCCAGTTTTACATTTCTCAAAACTTATCTGGTGACCTATGTATTCATGGTAAAATTGTCATTGAGCCAAGTATGCATGATTGCAAATTTTTCAAGGCTCATGTGACTAGATTTAAGAAACATTTTTTGCCATTACACTGCAAATATAGTAATAATATTTAAACACAAATATAACACTTGTTGCTAAGTTGATTGCATTTCAGTGGACATTTCATAGTGATTATATTAATCCAAAGATGTAAATCTAAAGAACTTCTAAAAATTATGATTAAAGAGCATTATGTAAGCTTAAAAAGTTGTCAAAATTTTGTCATAAAAAATGCAACCTGCCACTAGTTGTATAGCTATCTATTTGGCTTTCCTTTGATATAGGAGGGAGATTCTCTGTTCTTTTGTGTATTCAGTATTAATTTTTAACTTAAAAAATTAACCGCCTTCAGCATTGTCCACAAAGGATTAAAATAATGTGTTAGTAGCTTATGCATTATATGCTTCTTAATTCATAACTTTTCTAAGTAATACACAGTAAATTTTTCTTGTTATTTAAGAATAAAGAAGTATCAGAAGAAAAAATCGTTCACCTGCGTTGCAATCCTACGGATGTGGCTCTTCAGAAGAGAGTAGCAGAAATGAAGGAGTTAAGACAAGAAAATGAAAGACTGCAAGCAAGAATTAGAGTCTTGGAAGAGGAGGGATCTAAAGCTGAAGATATCACTATAAAAGTGCAACAAAAACTAGAAGATGAAGGATCATGTACTATTCAAAGTAAATTGATTTAAAGTTTCTAAATGTAGATTAACTTGGTAGGTTATTCCCAAAGTTAATGCTCTACTGCTATCTTCTACACTTATTATGTGTTTTCTTCTTTGCTGAATGCTGTGTTTAGGCAAGGTGATGGATTCAGTAGCAATGGTGAGGAATCCTTCCTATAACCTTGTGGCGATCTTGTATAAGAATCAGTCAGGAAAACACAAATATTGTCACTCTTTCATGTTGGCACTGATGTTGGAAGAACAAGGTACGAATGTCCAATGGTTTCAGGACCTACCTGATTCTTTTCCCTAGGTTGGTTCTTATGGAAGTTTGGAGGTTATAGTCAGGGGCAGATTGTAAGCAAAAAACTGCCTGGGCTAATACTTGGAAATTGTCTTACGTGGCCAAAACTGATTCTAGACCAAATGGTACCTCAGGTGAGGTGTCATTGAGTTAACATTTATCTTGCTTCCTATTTTTCCCTTTACCTTTAGAATATCTTTTTTGATACGTGATTTGCATCAGTGATTCAAATTCCAATATATTTTCATTCTATACTTTGTAAATATTCCTTTATGCCCCATACTAGCAAACAGAATTTAAAGACGGCATACCCCCCCCCCCCCCCCACCTTTCTCAATCCACAAAACCTACTATCTCAGGGAGTCACATAGGCTACCTGATCACATATGACCAGTTCTACACACACCCTTATAAGAAATTTGGCTATGTCAGCAGTAAATTCATGCATTATCCAGTTACATAGTTTTTAATTAATTACAAACATAATGCTGTATATATCTAGAAACCATCCAACCAGGTTAAGGATTCTACCGTGAGCTGCCCACAAGCACACACTTTGCTGACCTTGGGTCACTGTGCAAAACCTGCAGACACATTTCTGCACAGTCCGAAGTGCTGCTTCAGATCTTGTGGTTTGTGCACTGTTGCATCACATCACTCCCCATTCACTTTTGGATGCCTGTAATGTTGTTTCTTAACATTGGTAACAAAACCTGCATCTTGGCTAAACCTTTTTTTTTTTGTTGCATGCAGTACTACTAGTGCCCTAGGCACCAACTCAAAACTCTCTCACTTTGCTGCCACCTTCCTTGTAGAACTCAGTTCCACCAGTCTATCAGGTAGGGTGCAACCCATTTCCACTTGCCATGGAATGCCACTCCTCCTGAGAATAGAGCCAATGAATTGCTCTTCCATGCCATGATTCTTCACAAGAACTATCTCCATTCAGAACTGCACTGAGGATCCTTTTAGCTTACTGACATGGTCCCTCCCATCCAGTCTTGCTTCTTTCCCCCTCAGTGCAGGCAGATGATAAAGTTCAGAGCCTGTTGCTTCTTAAAATTATCCCAAAAGACCCTTCCTCAAATTCTGGTGAATTATTTTGCCTAAGCTGTCTACTCTCATACTCATTCACAGTTAGCTCACTTCACGCTAATTCACCAAGTCAATCTTTACCTCCTCTTCGCCCTGTGATGCAAGAGCTCTCCTCTGCCACAGATCCAAGACTTCTTGTAGTTGGCTGACAATTGCAGGCAATAAATCATCACCTCTAGCCGCATAGTGATAGGTTCTTTGCGCATGTGCTTTGGGCTGGCTGTTTCCTTAGCCACCTCCACCTCCAAAGCAGGCAGCCTCTTGCATATCTTGAAAGGTGATGTCATGAACTGAGACCCTTCTCTGCCAAATCGCTCACTACATTCAAAAGTGAAGTGTGATCTTTGCTTAAATTAATGACAGAAAGTGCTTTAAAATCATCCACTGTCAGAAGTATAGGACAGTCCAGGTGTGATGAAACAGTAATAGCTAAATTAATTGCTGGACAAATCATGGAGTCATGAGGGAATTGCATCTCCCCCACTAACCAAAAACATGGATCATTTTGGCTATCTCCAAATGCTGACCTCAGCTTGATTGTCCCTTTCAGTGTGAAAAACCTATTGGGTGCAACATTTTTCCTAAATGCAGAGATTTCAGCACCAGAATCAATCAAAGCCATGAAAGCATTCTGACCACATTGCATGTCCGCCCTTCTGAAGCTGGGCAAAGCCTAACTGTTGCTAATTGTCCTTCTTTCTAAGCCTCAAACACATGTTGAAATGTGTGTACATAATATCTCTTCCGGTTTGTCTCATACAGTCTGCACTGAATTAATCCCAGCACTGGGCAATTTCCTCTTTGCTCGCATTGAGGGCAATTTCTGCAAAGATGCTGGTTCGAGCCACACTCAAAACAGCCATGCACATTGTTAATGCTAGCTGCCGATTGCTTCACAAATTGCATGGGCACTTTTTGCTCTGCTTGCTCACGCTTGAGAGGAGGAATGTACCTGACCACCTTTCAATCAGATTCCCATGGACATGTAAGTGATGTAATATGCAGTCTATGAGGTTTCTTGGATGCAGCCAGTCAGAGCACCCCTGCAATGCAATGTATTTGCCAGTGCTGCTTAGTACCTCTGATTTAATTTGGTCTGCCACCAGCAGGTCGACCAATTCCTTAAATGTGACACTTTTCTGCTCTCAATGTACCTCCTCCACATTTCCATAATTCTTTCTGAAAACGTGTTCCATGTTTCATGTGCAAGTTTCTTTGCCCATCCAATTGCCTCTTGTATTCAACTGCAGAGACCCAACACCTCACTAAAATGTACACTTTGAGCTTAGTATAATCACTAGCATCCTTGTCAGGCAATGAAGTTAAAAGATAGTTCAACATCTCCCAAAAAATGGGGACTACTTGCACCTAACCTCTTCAGGCACATCCTGATTAGTGAAAATGCTCTCGATCCTCTTGAAATACAAAGGAATGTCAATGAGACTCAAAAACAAGAGAGTTTCCGGGTGTGATTCCAGCGTAGGAGAGAGTTGGAGAGCTTCTGGGAGCGATTCTAACATAGGAGTTTCAAGGAGAGTTTCTGGGGGCAATTCCAATGTAGTGCTCTTTCTTTTTTGTGCTGCTACAGGAATCAGACCCAGGTGAATCGTAACCATCACATGATGCACCATGAGATGACACCACTAGCTTTTGTTGTCTCAAACTCCAGACACCTCATCTGCAGGTCATGTTTGCACTACGCTTGCCTTTACATGCCTACGCATGCTCTCTTCGTTTGTCAGCATCGTGCTGGACTTGCCTATCAACTAGCTTGAGTTGCATTAATTCGAGTTTCCTCAATTCCAATTCTGATGTTGGTGGACTGCTCTGCTATTTTCTGAGCTGGAGAATAATGTTTATACAAGATAGCAGAACATAGTAAAATAGAAATTGTAACTTAAAGTGAAAAAAAACCTGAAACATTTATAATATAAAATATTTTAGAAACCCATATAATAATTTTTATATATTGTAAATGTAACTGCTATCCTGTGGCCGAGTGGTTAGTGCACTTGGCTGCTGATCTAATGGGACCTGGGTTCGAGCCCCGGGTAAGGCATGGCTGTTTGTGTCGTTTTTCTGCTGAGGGCCTGCCATCCTCTCAGACCTTCTACTATGGCATATAAACTGACAGGCTCCTGTCAGACCTCTGTGGCAAGTAGCTGCTTGAGGGGGTATTTTTTTTTTATTATTATTATTATGTGCTGCTAACGTAAATGCAGCTTAAGCTTTTAATGACAAAATGTTTTTTTAGGTGGCTATGGTAATTTTAATTTTGCAAAAAAAAAAGGTGCATATTCCAAGGGGAAAATGAGGAACTTGCTTAGCTGCATTTAGATTGATGCAGAATATATAATGTATATGATAATGATATAATTTTCTTTTTTATAGGTCTGAAAGAAAAATTAGCTGCAGCAGAAAAGAAATCCAAAAGGCTCATGGAAGCATTCCGCTCAACTACACAAGAGTTTAGGGAAATATCATATATGTTAACTGGATATAAAATTGAAATGCCAGTAGAGAGCAAGTACAAATTATCTCATATGTATGCTGATTCTCCTAATGATTTTTTATTGTTTGAGGTATGTTGTTTTAAATTTGTTGTTTATCTTATGTTCAACTTTGTTGATAGATCCTAATGAATTATTGTAAATTAAACAAAAATCTTGATCACACTAAATAAGACTAAAAATCTAAGTAATATTGGTAATCAGTTGCTGTATAACAATTTAACTATAAATAGTAAGAAACAAGAGAATGTAATCTTTCATCTTTGTAGTAGTTGATGACACTGCAATTCTCAAAGAACTCTTCTGCAAGTTTTTATTTTTCCCCACCAGAAATCTCCCTTTTAGAAGTAACATGACCAGAAAATTTTAAAATTACATTTTGCATAATAGCATGATTTAGTTCTGTTACTTCAGGATAAAGTTCTCCATTTCTTGTAATTTTTGTTTCACTTGAAGGGTTAAAAATGCAAATAAAAATTTTAACTGTTACAATCTAATAATTCTATTAAGATATAAACAAGATGAAAAATGTCAAAAATCAAATTCTTGGAATATATATATATGCCACCTTACTCCTGCACCCATGGCAAATATTAAAAACTGAAACAAAGTGGCAAAAGTAATACAACATACATTACAGATATTTTGCAATAAAATATTTTAATCATTTCCATGCCTGGAAAAATGGGGCAGGAGGTGACTACATTGAGCAAGAAAAAATAAAAGGGGAAATGGGAACTGAGAGATGGAATTCCATTGCAGTATTGCCATTATGCATAAAAATAAATACAAATATCAATTGAATACTGATTGGAATCTTTGTTTTGATAGCTTAGCTGAGGAAGCCACTAAACAGCACAACAGCCAAGCATCATACGAGATAGTTATAGTTTTAAGTTGGAAGGAACAGGCTGGTACACAGCAATCGAGGAATTAAATGAAGTACGGTTATTGAAGATAAAAGATTCTTTTTTAAATGGGCTATGCATGTCAATAATGTTCCAAACAATGTGGTTAGTTTTACTCACATTGTTTATAATGATGATAGATGCATTATTAGCTTTAATGTTGATCCTATATCACGATCTGAAATTACTGGGGCAGGGGTGCTCAGTCGGTAGTGCATCAGGTTTGTAATTTGCAGTTCCCATGTTCAAGTCCCAGCTGTGCCAGCATTGAGATTTATCTCCAAAAAACTCCCCGTCCAACTCTTAGTCAATAGGGGACATCGATGGGCTTTGTAAGGTAACTATCCATTCAGATGGAATGTTAGTCATGGCCCTGTGTGCTGGAGAGCCATACTCTGTGTACATTAAAGAACATATTGGATGGCCTTGATGGGAGGCTATTATCTGTCTTCTAATAGTTGTCAAGTTGGTACCCTTTCCCCAACCTTCTCTGAGCCTTCAGGGTCCTTGTGACCTGGCCATGTAGCCCATTGTGTGCAAAAAAGTGCCACTCAGAGGTAAAACAACTCAACCCTGAAATTACTTTATCTCTGAAACTTAAACTACATAAATCCCCAGGGGTAGATAAAATTACTGCTGGTGCTTACTTTTTAGGTGGGAATGTTTATCTCATGGATGACTGAAATTTTTAGAATTTTTTATGATAAAGGTGTTGTTCCTAAGGATTTTATCAGATCTATCATTAACCCTATTTTTAAAAAAGGTGATTTCAGTTCTTGTGAAAATTACAGAGGAATATTTAGGGTGGCTTAAAGCCATCAATAGAGAAGATCTTGATCAGTAGTGTAGCTCAGCAGTCAGAGCACCTAACATGAGATTATGAGTTCAGATCCCATCTAGCTAATTACAATTTTTCCTCTACACCTATTCAATAGGGGAATCAGTCTACTTTCTGTTTTAAGTAAAGTTATTTGCCTTATTGTGCTTAATAGAATTAAGAATTTGATTGATGGATAACTGCATGATTAGCAATGTAGATTCAGAAATTGTGGAGGTTATATGGGTCATATATTTTCACTTAGGCAGATTCTTGAGAAATGTTTTAGAGTTTCAGAAACCTGTGGTATCTGAAACTCTTGTGTACCTAACTTTATAGATTTCAAAAAGGCTTTTGGCTGTGTTGATGAGAACTCCCAGCCCAACCCACAATGAATAGGGGACACTGATGGGCTTGGAAAGTCCACTGTCTGTCGGATGGGATGTTAAGCCATGGCCCCATATGCAGGAGAGCTTTATACCCTGTACACATTAAAGAACATACTGGATGACCTTGACAGGAGGCTACCATATGCCTCTCAACAGCTGTTCCAGTGGGTCCCTTCCCCCCACCTTCTCTGAGTCTTCAGGGTCCTTGTGACCTGGCCATTTACCTATTGTGTGCAAAAAAGTGCCACTCAGAGGTAAACCAACTATACAACAATTGTTGATTGCCATAATTTGTGGTTGATCATTAAATCATATGGAATACCTGACAAGTTAGTTATCATAATGAAACTTTCTATAATAACACTGAATTGGCATTTCTAGTGCAGTTAGACAAGCATGCATTTTGTCTCTTTTTCCCTTTGGTTATTGATCCATGTCATGCAGAATTCTTTCTTCAAGAGTCCTTCCAGGGTCCCACCTGAAAAACTTACTTTACATCCAGAGTCCAAGCTATTTTTACTTTATGATTAGCCAAAAAAAAGTTAACTTTAGAAATCTTTTGTTAAATAGCAAATGAAAGAAATTATGGTATGTTATATGCTAAATTAATCAGCATTTAATTCTGGATTTTTCTGAAAATAAAATATTTAACGAAAAAAGACCAATTTTATTTTAATAGGGCTTTTATAGAAGCACATAGTAAAAAAATGCATCTGGCAATGCAAATAAAAATTTATTTAAAAAATATTAATAAAGAGAAATTTTAATGCACATGAATAGAAAGGCTATTTCTGAATAACAAAAAAAATTTTTTTTTTTTTACTTGAAGCAAGAAAGTTACTCCCGTTTTGTATTTTTTTTTTCTAATACCATAGTTTGAAAAAGGTCCAGGCTGTTTGTCAACTGTGCTGAGTCATATCAACAAGTCAACTTTAGTTATTTTTTTTAATTAAAATCAACTGAAATTGGTCATGTATACCAAATTAAATAGAATTTAATTATGAATTATATGAAAATTTGTATTAAAAATTTTAAACAAATTTACAAGCATATTAATTTTAATAAGTTATTTTCACATTGATAGGTGAAATAATAGATCAGACTGGGTAATTAAGGCTTAACATTGGAAAAAAACAGTTTAGTTATATATTAATCAAAAGTAAATTTCTCCCCAAATAATATTTACTTGAAACATAATATTTATTTCTTTTCAGTGTAGTATATTTAAGACGTGAGCCAGCATTATACAAGGTGACTTGAATTGCTTGCATTAATAGAATTTGCTGCCCTGTTTATGAAATGGAAAAACATTCTAGTCTTCCTTATTTTACTAAACATTATGAATTTCTTTCTTTGAGTGTTGAAGTTTGGCAATCTTGGCTAAGTGCAGAAAGGTTTGTGCACCAAGAGTAAAAAACAAACGAGAACAAATATCTATATTGTCAGTGGCTCAGCTAATATATTGAGGTGGGGGGGGGATCTTTTAAAATCATTGGATACAAACTTAAATTTATAATTAAAACATAAATTCTGCTGGGGGGGGGGGTAAAATCTTTGCTAAAATTGCCCTCTCACAGAAGGACTTATTTCCATGCCAAGCAAGACCTTTTTGCTTTCATATCCAAGACCTCATTCATTTTCAGGAAGCGATACAAGATGAAAGTTTTTTTACTGGAAAATGAAGAATTAAAAAAAATTAACATATTAGCCTAATGTGATGTTAAATCAAATATCCATAGCAACAAGTTTTAAGCTGGCTATCCAATGTAGCGTAACTGCAAAAAAGAAATCGATAATAATCGAGTGACCAAAAGATGAGTAATTTACGGAAATAAATGTACAGAAATGAAAACAAAGGTTTGACTATAAAAGTCTAAATATTAACTAGATGTATGGTGAATTCATCGAAAGTATGAAAACAATGCTTGCTATAAATAATCCACTTTATAGTCACTTGACTACCACACGTGCAAGCAATTAACTTGGTCACATCACCTGACAGTTTCATAATAACTAAGGTTTGATAATAACAGTTCTGTCCTTCCCCTAGGTCAGGGGTGGGCAATTTGTAACACTCCAAACAAATGCAAAATACTTGAAGTTTTTATGCTCCGGATAGCTTAGACGGGCGCCAGGCAATAATTAACAAATTGCCAAAAGTAGAATAAGTTAATAATAAGTTGATTTAGGGTTCAAATACCAGCGAGCATTAATGAGTAAGAATCAAAATGATTGTCAAGTAATTATAAATTCAAAAATCCTTAATTCGCGTTGCTCAAGAGAAAAAAACTGTACAAACTCAAAAGGTTTTAAAATATAACAAAATAGATTTATTTCCAAAATAATTCAACTCACCAAGACATCAATGAAATAAACACAACTCCTGTGCTACACGCACTGTGCTTGGTGCTATGCACCTTGTGCACTCACTCACATGTGCTTAGTGCTTCTGCACTAACTCCCCTTCTGTGACTCGCAGGTCACGGTTAAAAGACAGTGGCCGGCGCATGCCGGGAAAGACATTTGCATACTATGATGAACGATGCAAGCTATGACGCAAGAGGGGGCGTGTCCTTTGCATGCGCTTTAACGGTACAGTCGGAAGATCGGAGTTGTGGCGCATGCGCAACTCCTAGAAACTTGGAAACGAGTGCTGCGATGCCAAAAAGGAAATAAAAAATCCCCAAAATGATAAATATAACGTAAATTAAACAAAACTGGTTAAGGTAAAGCAAAAGTGAACGGTGGGGCATCACAAATTGTTTTCGTATCTACACTGCGGATGCGTATTGACGTGGCCGTCCTAGTGGAAAATATGAGACGAATCTTCGGTCGTGCATGGGAAGGAAATCTCGGTTCAAGGCGGATTTTTCTGATTGTCTTGGCGGGCCACAAAAAACACTTAGTGGGCCGCTATTTGCCCACCCCTGCTAGGTAATGCTTTTCTTTTACTTTTTTAGTTTTAATTATAGTTTCGATTTGAAGAGTGGGAAAAACACATAAAATGTTGGGATAAACGATAAAGATAATTCTAGGAATACTGAAATAAGTTTAAGGGAGAAAATGGTGTAAATGGGGGGAAAAAACAGAGGTACATACTTCTCAATTACTTCCAGATCTTCCATTTTTTAAAATAGCGTTTTTTTTTTGTTAATTTTCAGGAGATTTTTCAAAACTTTAAGGGAAAATTTGCTAATAATAGTTCTAATCAAACTTAAGCTTAAATCAGGAGGTTACTTCAGTACAGAATAACACTAACAAACAAATCAGCAATACCATATAACACTTGTAAAATATGGCAATGAGATGCTGCTGGGACTTTCTGACAGAAAAATAGGAATTTCTGCTGGGACTTTTAAGAATCTACAGAAAACACTTAAAAACTACAATTAGGTTAGATCAGAGATCCAAACTTTTTTGCCCTACCACCCCCTTTTCAGAAAAAAAATTACTCAGCGCCCCCCTGGAAATCAACCTTCTTTAAGCGAACCAACAGAAAGATGCAGTGTCAAATTTGCATTCTTTTATGTATCTATATTTCTACCTAAGTCCTACAACATAGTAAAGAAAGATTTGGAAAGTAAAGCAATCGCTATGACTTGAACTCGTATGTTACACAACAGATGAAACGTATGAACAGTTTTTTTTAATTTTCTTATCTTCCCTTCTTTCTTTATGCTTTCACCATCCCCCAATTGCACCTGAGGCTTTTACCGACTCCCTGGATCGTTCCAGATAACAATAAACTTAATACCTTGATTCTAGATGCTTATGCAGTATCTTGGGCATTAGGTAGTTTAACTTTGTAAGTAATGATGAGGTTAGGCAAAGGAGTCATCAACCTCCTTTGAACAGCATT
Source organism: Ryuthela nishihirai (assembly GCA_038380435.1). Taxonomy (NCBI): domain Eukaryota; kingdom Metazoa; phylum Arthropoda; class Arachnida; order Araneae; family Heptathelidae; genus Ryuthela; species Ryuthela nishihirai. The sequence goes on along the minus strand of JAWZYU010000435.1, from coordinate 57,716 downwards.
TTGTGCAGAGAGAGACTGTGTTGGCTTGGCCATATGTATAACTACAGATTAGTGAGTAGGATTATAAACAATGTGCCTAAAGGTCTGAAGAAAAGGGGGAGACCTAGAATGTGGTGGGTAGGTAATATTAAACAGGATCTTGGTTAGAATTGTCTTACAGGGGCCAAGTGCAGCAAATATGGCTCATGAAAGTCATGTTTGGACAACACAACAATTGCATATTCTGGTTGGACCACTGTAGCAGAATATTTATATGTATTTTATATGTGTATGTTTAGGTACTACAAAAATGAAACAATAAATGGTTTGGTGGAAAAAAGTTTTGTTAACGTGTGGGATTCGAACCCACGCCTCTTCAGAAACATGTCAGAGTGTTTTAAGACCACCAAATGAATATCGGCTTTGTCGTTACTAATAAGATTTACCACTCTTTCCATGATTTTGGCACCATCTATGATCTGATGGCAATTATATTTTTATATTGTGCTGAATAAGATGGAAATAAATAAGTCTTTTCATGCTATTGGTATTATTAACGATTTAATCAATAAATAATATCTACAGAGTTACCTGTTGAATTTTAACTTCAATAAATGGTTTTGTGGAAAGAAACTTACTGACTGCAATATAAAAAAAAATGGTTGTTAGCCCAGATCATTGATGGCGCCAAGCCGTGACCTTTGTGAACTACAGGCCATGACAGCTGAAGATGACGTCATCCTTTCCATCTGATTGGGGATTGCTTGCTCAGTAAATACAACTCATTGCATGCTTTAAAGTTGCAATGATTTTAATTGCTCCAAATTTTTTTCCTTTTCTATTATTCTTTTGCTACTTTTCATCATTTTTCATGCAAGAAGACAAAAAAAATTCCTATTTAAAATAGTTTTTTTTCGAATTGCATAAGACAATTTATGCAAATTTTGTTTATGCTTGTTTGAAACTGACAGAAGTAATGTTTATGAACAAATAATTCGCTCCCAAATGCCAATGTGTTAGAAAAACTGAAAAAATGTCATATATTTATCATGTACATTTTTAGAAAGTTGGAATTAAAGTGTGTGATGTTGCACATTAAGTGGGAATGAGAAAAAGTTAAAATTATATGTTTTCACGAGTCAGAATTAATAAGATTTATCTATCAAGTTTTTTTGTTTGTTTTTTATTTTTGCCGACTAGAAGCTAAAAAAATTTTTTGTCTATTGATACTTTTGTATAGGTTTTTCAAACAAATGTATCCAAATCAATCCACTGTTGTTGACATAGAATTTGAACAGCACAACTAGACAGCTTGTTGAAGGGTACATCTTTTAAATAGTAATTCATATTCACTGGATATTATATTTTAAAAAATACAAAAACTGTGTACTAATCATTGCTTCATCTGCCAATATATTCCATGCAGATACAGCATTTTAAAAACTGTTATCATCAAAAATGGTTTAATAGTTATTATTGAAATCGTTTTAAAAACCTCCGAATATTTTTAATTTTACTCCATAAACAGATTTTGTGTGTCATTTAAAGTATGGCTTACTGCATTCATTGGTATAGGTTTATCACTCTGAAATATGTATATCTTCACTATCAGTTTTCCAGCTGTTTACTTTGCTGGAAAACTTTGCTGTTTTTTGGGGAATGGAATGAAACTCATGAACAAAATGAAGATTTCTGTTTTGTATTATGAACGATCATATTTGCAATTTAAATAAATTTAAGTAGTAATGTATCTCGCAAATGTTTCAAAATTTAATATTTTATAGCAATATTTTATCTTCTGCTCTCATTTTGCAATTTTTTCCAGTTTGGTGCCTTGTTTCAAGAGATATGACATCCTATGAATATGCAGGGATAAGAATTATCTTTTTTAAATTTGATTGTTTTTAGAGGAATAGTTTTAAAATTTCGCATTTTTGTTGGGAAATTTGTTTTCTTCAATAATAATTTCCTCGTGAAAATGTTTTTCACAAACTTTTCCCTGGTAATAATTTCATCTTGAATTTTTCTTAGCCAATTTGTTTTATCTCATCATTCACTGGAAATCGGAAAACTCCAACCTATTCAATGTTATCTTTACTTTCATAATTTGGCCGATATTCTGTTACACAAGGGATCAAGCATAATGAACTAAAGGATATTAAAGTATAAAGTTTTCTGCACTACTGTATTTCTTTCCAAGCATTCAGCCACGATCAGTAGGGGACACCGATGGGCTTGGAAAGGCCGCCGTCCGTCGGATGGGACGTTAAGCTGTGGCTCCATGTGCGGGAGAGCCATACCCTGTGCACGTTAAAGAACACGCTGGATGGCCTTGACGGGAGGCTACCATCTGTCTCCCAACAGCTGTTCCAGTGGGTCTCCTCCCCCAACCTTCTCTGAGCCTTCGGGGTCCATGTGACCTGGCCATTTAGCCCATGGTGTGCAAAAATGTGCCGCTCAGAGGTAAAACAACCCAACCCAAGCATTCAGTTATTCAGATTATATACAGAGAATAATTCAAAATCACAATATGCACTTCTGCCTCTGTTCTCATTTTCAGTGTCTTGAATTAACACAAAAAATTTAAAAAAAACTCGAAACCTTCACAATAAAAAAAATACATCACATTTTAAAACTTGAAAGCAATAAAAACTTATTTTTTCAAATTTACAAATTTAATAATCTAACTGACAATATGCAAGTTAGAGAGCCACAAAAGAACAGACAATCGGAACTTGGTTACTTCAACCGGAATGACATTAGAATGGAAAGGATGACTCATCACCTCCATCGCTCAGAGCTGTCCAGGCCTTGTAGTTCATGAAGGTCACAGCCAAGCTCAGATGCTGAAATCACCGGAAGAGTGATAAGTCTTATTAGTGGAGGAAAAACAGAGGCCAACTTTAGTGGTCTTACAACACTTTGGCATATTCCTAGAGAGATGTGAGCTGGGATACTGCACATAGCAAAACTTTTTTCCACAAAACTATTTATTGATTTAGTATTGTTATAAGTCTGAAATAGTAATTCACCTCTTATACTATTTCAGACTCTTTTTATTTTATTAATATTGTTATAAGTCTTGAAATAGTAATTCATATTACATGGATATTATATTTTAAAAAAATGCAAAAACCTGGTAATGTAGATATTATTTATTGAAATGGAAACAGTTCCATGCTATCTCAATAGAAAATTACTTTCAGAGATCAATAGCTTATTCAACATATTTTTATTGAAAATACGTCTAAAGAACTAAAGATCTCAATCAAATATATTTAAATCTCAATTTTGAACAATATTTGTCCAATATTGAGAGTTATAAACTCGGCAATATTTAACAGGCTACAAAAAAATTGACACCAAAATTTAATTAGAAAATTAAAACTGGTAAGAGATCAGTACTGTGTGCAATGCACCGAATCTGCTATGTCATCTATGAAGTACTTGAGTCAGCTATGATCCCTGATCTCTTAACCTATTTTAATTAAATTTTGGTATCAATTTTTTAGCACTTTTACTGAAAGAAAATATTGACCATATATAGCTTGGTTTTTCGCAGTAAAATATACCTTCTTTTTTTTTTTCCTCTTTCTGAGGACAATATATGCTGGTTTCTAAGAAGTATTATTAAAAAAATAAATAAAAATAAATCCCCCCTCAAGCAGCTGCTTGCCACAGAGGTCTGACAGGAGCCTGTCAGTTTAATATGCCACAGTAAGAGATCTGAGAGGATGGCAGGACCTCAGCAGAAAAACAACACACACATCCATGCCTAATCGGGGCTCGAACCCAGGTCTCTTAGATCAGTAGCCAAGCGTGCTAACCACTCGGCCACAGGACGGCGAAGTATTATTACATGTGATGAAATTAAATTGGGAGTGCCAAGAAAATATTCCTATATTATATATAAGTGTTTTAGACAGATTTAGACCTCTAATATATATATGTTTCTACATGCAATAATTTGTTCCTGTTTCTTAAAAAGTTGTGACTTTAGTTCTTTACAGAAAATTGCTATTTAATTTTATTTTTATTATTGCAGCATACATCTGAAGGAGTCCTTCAGCTTTTAGAGACTGAATATTCAAGTCGTCTGACTGAGCTGATTGATACCCACCTGCGAAATCATGATAGCATCCCTGCGTTTTTGAGCAGCCTCACTTTGGATTTGTTTAGTCACCAGACATATGTTATGGCTCAGAGTTAGCAGGAAGGCCACTTTAATCTTGCTGGTTTTAGTATCACGAAGATGATCTATTGTGTATATTTTCATCATTTCCCATATGTAGAAGTCAAATATAGGTGACAACCATACCTTATTCTCTTTAAAATCCACACATTCTTCAAGAATAGAAATATGGGGTTTTAATGATGGTAAACAGTAACTCTCTATTAATATTTTAAAGTATCCAGATTTTGTATCGAATATTTTTAGTAGTACTTTTAAGTGCAAATAAAAATGACAGCAGTTATAGTGAAAAAGTTGAAATTCTAATTTTTCTTTTGATTCTATTCACAAGCTACTTATAATGTATAATATGCAGGTCGAGAAACTACAAATCAAAGTAAATGAAAATCTGCAGTGACAGTCTGAATTCTATACTTTTAATGTTACAGAGCCATTTTAATTGTTGAGATTATTACACTTTAGAAATCTAGAAGTATTATTATTAATTATTATATTACACTGTTTAATTGAAATTTTTATGATCGTTTTTGTGGTAAGTTTTCATTTTTATTTCCTATTGCTTTTTACTTGCCATTTCTTGATTTGTTTTTGTCAAAATAGTTGATCCACCATATTTTCCCAGCTTATTGACTGATCTTAACGTTTTTTCAAATGAAAGCATGTTATACAGGAAGTACAGTGGACCTTCGTTATAGCGCTGTTCGCTCTACCGCGTACTCTGTTATAACGCGGGCGATGTTCGCAATAAGTTCAAACATGTTTATACAGGTCCGTGCGGCTAGTGAGTATCGCATTTTATTGTTACTGCGTATTGAGTAATTGTGTATGTATTGAGTTCCTGCATGTATTTTGAATAGTGTTTAATTATTGTATGCATGATGAGTAAAAGAAAAGCTTACAGTGTGAAATTTATTGTGTCGCCACCGCGCCGCTCGGTATAACGAGGTTCACCTTATAACGCGGGTGTTGTTTCCCGCCTGACATGCGCGTTATATCGGGGGTCCACTGTATAGGCAATAAAACATTTATCCCTCATGCATTCTTCCCTTATAAAAAAAAGTGGGGGAAAGAATGTGAAAACGTGCAATCTACTTCTACAAATGAAATTTTCAGCCAACTCAGTGAACGTAGTGGGTATTAATGTTTTTGCATGATTGGGAAGCTATTTTAGTCTTATTCTTACCAAGAAACTAGGAAAGCAATTGAATTCAAACAGCATCCTCATATTCTTGTCACAAGGAGCTATATTCATTTTTTGCGACAATTGTATGAAAAAAGATATTTAAGTTGTTGATTCTAATATTTTATACAACTTAATGAGTATAATCTCAAATATCATTAATCAATATTCATAATTATCTGGCCTGCAAACATCTCACTGTTGGTTCTATTTTTGGAAAATGGCCCACTAGTTAAATAAAAGTTGAATGCCCCTAGTAGAAAACAAGATAATTCCCCATCATATTTTTTTAATCAAAAAATTGGAGGTCGGCTGTGGAAAACGAATATTTTTAGTCCTAGCAATTTTAAACGTAAATAAAAATACAGTGTTAAAAAAACTGTGAATATTGTTTTTCTAATTTCGTCAAATTCAAATGCATCAAAGAAGTTTGAAGCAAATAAATTACGAACATCTACACTTGAAATTTTTTCAATCACAAGATTGAACCTAGGATGCATTGCATCTACAATCTAACGTTAAAATTGTAACACCTACAAGTAGTGGGAAAATTTGTAATACTATCCTGAATGATTGACAATCATGTCTTCCACACTGCTGCATACACAAGTAAGTTTTCGAAACAAATAGGCAATTTTATTACCAGAAAAATTAAGCACATCCGTAAGAAGTACAAACACCACTATTAGCAATACATTGAGCAATGCATCACAACAGGTGTTGACCTGCTGTGATGCATTACTCAATGATGACAAGACCCATGAATATATGACGACAAGAGCCACTAGTTCCGCCTAAAGCACTACCAGCATTGGGATAATGCCATGTTTACCACTATCGATCGGCAAAGCGCAGATCTCCACCTCATTGCATGATTGTTTGCAGCAGAAAGGCCCACGGAATCGAGCGCATCCCCAGCACGTAATTGTATATAAAGGTAAATAAACTGTGTCGTCCATATATTCTCGTGCTTGAATTGTTGGAGACTTTTCCACACATCACTTGACGCAGCAAGTCTGAGGAATATGTCGGTATGGGTGCAACAACCGGCGAACATGTGATTTCACGTAAGGGTGAAGATAATTATGGGACTAGTTGATCTCGGCTAAAGTGAGAAATTTATGTTATCTAACCCAACATGACATTCGGTGCAGTTCAGCAGCATATGTACGTAGTAAGCTCCAAAAGTTTCCGGCTCAAGGGTATTAAATAGGTAATAGAATCAAACAATAATTTTTATTTTTCAATATAATCGCCCTTTATTTCAATACAGTTTTTAGAATGGCGAATTAACTTTCTATGCCACTGAAAAGATAATCAGAATTTTTGTCCTTAAAATGGTCTAAAAGTGCAGAAATGACTTTATCACTTTTAAATTTTTTCCCGCGCAGATCTGACTTCAATTTTGAAAACAAAAATTAGTCGCTAGGGGGCTAGGTCAGAGCTGTATGGTGGTGATTTAATTCCTGGAAACCACATTGCTGAGTAGCAGCCTTCGCAGAAACTGAAGTGTGCATTGGCGGATTATCGTGCAATGACCTCGCTCCCCGGGACAGCTTTCCTCGGCATTTCTCTTTGATGGTATCCTTCAATTTGTACATTAATGACGCATAATATTCACCAGCAACTGTAGTATTTCGTAATCCCCTGTTTTAAGTTAAGAAAAAAAATTATTTTTTTAAATAATAGAAATTTAAAAATAATAAAAATGGAAATTTTTTTAAAATTTAAACGTCGTTTAATTTCTGCCGGGCTTTCGCTTTCTTTCGTTAAAAATTTAATGACCGCGCGATGCTCAAGTTTAAATATTTTAGAATATTGGGCAGCAGCACTTCTATTTGCGACGCTAGCTGGAGTGCTACTGATGCTAGAGCCGCAGAATTTTAACTGCAGTGTAACAAAATATGGGTTGACGGAGTTAGACCTGTCAATTCTTCTAACATGTTCGGGCAGGAAACTTTTGCGGGGTTGACGGAATTAGCCCTGTCAATCAAAGACTGAGCGGGGTTGAAGGAGTTGGACCTGTCAATTCTTGTTCTAATATGTTCTGACAGGAAACTTTTGCGGGGTTGACAGAGTTAGCCCTGTCAATCAAAGACGGCGGGGTTGACGGAGTTAGACCTGTCAATTCTTGTTCTAACGTTCGGACAGGAAATTTTTGCGCGGTTGACGGAGTTAGCCCTGTCAATCAAAGACTGAGCGGGGTTGACGGAGTTAGACCTGTCAATTCTTGTTCTAACGTGTTCGGGCAGGAAACTTTTGCTGAGTTAGACCTGTCAATCAAAGACTCAGCGGGGTTGACGGAGTTAGACCTGTCAATTCTTGTTCTAACGTTCGGGCAGGAAACTTTTGGATCTTACTACGTAATTGCACGTTAATGAGGAAAGAACCTGTGTCGACCCCCCATTGCCCACCACAGGGGGAAATAAATTATACTTTTTGAACGGAATGTAAAAATTCCACAAATAGTGGGGTTGGGTTTTACCTCTGAGCGGAACTTTTTTGCACACCATGGGCTAAATGGCCAGGTCACATAAACCCCGAAGTTCAGAGAAGGTTGGGGGAGGGGACCCACTGGAACAGCTGTTGGGAGACAGATGGTAGCCTCCCGTCAAGGCCATCCAACGTGTTCTTTAACGTTGTGTTATCTCTGAGCGGCACTTTTTTGCACACCATGGGCTAAATGGCCAGGTGACATGGACCCTGAAGTCTCAGAGAAGGTTGGGGGAGGGGACCCACTGGAACAGCTATTGGGAGACAGATGGTAGCCTCCCATCAAGGCCATCCAGCGTGTTCTTTAATGTGCACAGGGTATGACTCTCCCGCACACAGGGCAACGGCTTAACGTCCCATCCGACAGACGGCGGCCTTTCCAAGCCCATCGGTGTCCCCTACTGACCGTGGGCAGGGCGGGGAATTTTGCGGAGATAAATCTCAATGCTGACCCAGCTGGGACTCGAACCTGGGAACTACAGATTACGAGCCTGGCACGCTACCGACTGAAACACCCCCGCCCCTAATATATCATGGCATTGATTCTACTAGGTGTTCGAAACATTCGGGTAATACTGGTCCATGATTCCAGGTGAGTAGTCTGTAAAGCACAGAGTTCCAGGGTGGGGTTCGTCCTGCAGATGCTCAATAGGTTTCAAATCCGGAGAGTAAGGTCGTGAACTCACTAATGCACCTCCAACCAGTTCACCAAAAGGGAAATATGAGACAGGCCATTGCCTTGTTGAAAGGCTTCCTGCTGTGGGAAATGGATAGCCATGAATGGGTGTAGATTGTTGGAAAGTACGTCCAGGTCGATCCTCTACAGTTGAGGCGATCGCCTCTGAGCGCTATTTTTCAGAGATGCCAAAATTGGGGATAAGTACCGTTAAAATTTCGTTTCCATTACCAAAAATAATTTGTAAGTATCTTAACTGTTTTATTTCCATTTAATACGAAGTTGGTGAATTAATACATCTGAAACTTCCTTGTGTATTGGGCGGGGGTGGCTCAGTCGGTAGCGTGTCAGGCTCGTAATCTGTAGTTCCCAGGTTCGAGTCCCGCCTGGGCAAGTGTTAAGATTTATCTCCGCAAAATTCCCCGCCCTGCCCACGGTCAGTAGAGGACACCGATGGGCTTGGAAAGGCCGCCGTCCGTCGGATGGGACGTTAAGCCGTGGCCCCGTGTGCGAGAAGCCATACCCTGTGCACGTTAAAGAACATGCTGGAACTTATCAGTGAACTGGTGTTTTTGTGGAAGTAATAGTTTATGCTTGGTCAACAATGATAGAGTACAGGCCTGCCCAATTCCAGTTTTCACGAGGCACTCTGTCGTGCCCCCAGGAATTGATCCTGCGGACACAACTTGGGCTAAAAGGTCCTTGAATGTATTTTGCTCAAAGTATGAACAAAGACCTGGTTAGTCATCCCAGTTTCCACGAACTTGCCAGTTAAACTGGATGAAACCAGTGTCCAGCATTGCCCCAGGAGCCAAAAACTTCCGGACCCAGAGTTCGGACTCGCCACAAAAGAGGCCGAGTAGGCAGAGCGATGTTCGTCCGACGTCCAATTGCAAGCGCCCGCGTCAACTTACGACACTGACCACCGCTAGAGGTCGCGGCGGGAAGAAGCGGCAATTTTGAACTGCGGCAGAGAAGAACCTGCTTGTCTTCATGTTTTTGATCCGGTTAAGACGTCTTCTCTTTGGCCGAGAATCGGCACGTGGGCAGAGTTGTCGTGTGACTGGTAGCGTAAAGTAGTCGCCCAGTTTAGCAGCGTTTTTCGAACTGTTTAACTTTCCTTTTGTCTGACCAAACCTAGGCGATGGGCCTCCAACGGACAGTGCTGATCTTCGCAACAAAGGCTCCTGCAGCTACCATATCCGACAGGTAAGGGTCACCCTCATTCATAGATCTGGAATCCTTTCCACAAATTGTTTATTCTGTCTGCTTCCGCCACTGTGTTCTGGGGAACAGCCTCCGTACTAGGACTTTAGAGCTGGTAGCTCAAACTCCATGAACAGACTTTTGCCAAAACGATCTGGCGTCTAATTGTAAAGGCGGTCATCGCCTGAGAACGAGTAAGTTCAGCTGTATTCCCCGAAGGGGACTCACGATACTGTAGATTAGTTTTAGCAATGTACTGTAAATAAATTATGTTTAAATGGTAATATCTGACTCCGCTCTGTCTTTTCAAGTTTGAGTCACGTTTTGGGTTATTGCAGAGAAGGTCCCCTTCTCGATAGTCTGCACAAGTCACAGCACGGCCAAATCGACGGGAGGGAGTCAGAAATTTAATGGCGGACCGCCCTCATACGAAAGGGGGGTTCACGTCAAATTGGTGCCGTGACCACGGATTAGCTTCAAACTGGTTTCTGTGACCCAGTATGTTCGAACCTGAGTGTTATTGCGGCTAGAAAAAGAGTATAATTAGAGATGGCAAAATTATTGTGTTGAAATGTGGCAGTAGCAGAATGTAAAGAAAATTAAGAATGTTAAATATTGTGATTTTAGTGACTTTAGTGATTTAAATTGTGATTTAATATTGTGATGTTAGTGAGAATTGTATACTATGTTTTGAGCGAGGAATTTCAGGAGCATCTGTTAAAACAAGTGTTATATTGAAGTATAGAAAGTGATTTGAATTAAATGTTTAGTGCTAAGAAATAAGTATAAGACTATAGCTAGGCCCAGGTGTAGAGTGTATGAAGGAAGTATTAGAGATTTCGACTAGGGACTATATCATAATATTTTAGATAGGAGTGATTTTTTTTTCTTGTGTTACTGTTAAGTTGCATTTCTGTGTGCGCCTCCATTGCACTTAGGAGGTACCAAAAAACCCAACACACAGCACAACACGCAGCACACTATTTGCGTAGTGAGAACCCCCCCCCCCCCCCCCCGAAGCAATGGAGAGTCAGGACGCGAGTGCGCCACCCACCCAGGAGCCGTCCCAAACGACGAGACCTCTCCTGGCAGGGTTCGTAAATTTAGTTAACCCGTATGAAGGAGATAGTAGTCGCACTGTCGCAGCGTTTTTCGAACAAATAGAGGGAGTAGGGAGGATCGCACGATGGCAGCCGAGCGAGATGGCAATCATTGCCCGCGAGGAGCCGCTGCGGAATTCGTTAACCAATCCCCGGAATTAAGGAACGAAGAGGATTTTGCCATTTTCAAAAGGGCGGCGTTAGAAAGGTTCGATAGCGAGGCGCCGTTAGCCACCCGCCTGCATGAATTCACAAGCTGTCAGCAAGCGGCGGACGAGAATGTCCGGGAGTATGCTGCCCGCATTAGGACCCGGGCCTATCAGTTTTTAGGAACAGCAGGGAGAAACACGGACAGCGAGGATCAGGGAATGGCGATCAGATGCGCCTTGCCCAGTTTTTGGCAGGCCTGGCCCCGCGGCTCAAGCGGTTCGTACTGTCTCATAACCCCCGTACTTTTGAAGAGGCTTTAGCAAAAGCTACGCTGGAAGAGAGCAATGAGCGTGCCTCCGGACGACCGCCAGCCATACGGGCACTTGATGAGGAAACCCCTGCTAGAAACACAGAGTCGAACCCTCTGCCCCAGCTACAGGATCTGTTGGCAGCCTTTCCGCTGTGCCAGATCCAGGCAGATTTAGTGCGTTTGGGGGAGCGCCTCCACCAGATCGAGGGACAGCGAGAGAGGAGCCATACCAGTCAGCCCCAGCAACAGCAGCACCCCTGGGCGGATCGCCGGGGCGTCACGTGCTTTGCGTGCGGTGTAGTGGGCCATTACGCCCGTCAGTGTGCGTCGCCCCCGACCCTACGCCCACGTGACCCGCGATACCAAACAGGACGAAACCGGCAGCAAAATCGAAACCAAGCAGCCCCACGGAGGACCCGCTGGACGAGAGAGAATGGATTCCCTTTTACCCCCCCTCAGCAAACTCAAGAACGGGGTAGAGAAGAGTTGCAGCAAGCCAACCACCATACGGTTCCTTTAAACTAGAATGGCAGGGAAGCCCCGGATGCACTTCCCAGAATCCCCCCGAAGCGTCAGCCGTCCGCATTGCCCCGTGTGCCATACTATGTAGTGATGAAAATTCACCCATTGTGTCTGGCCGCATGGAGGACATGGAGGTGTCGGCCCTCATCAATACCGGCGCCACTGTGTCCGTCATGAATAGCCAGTGTTTTCAGCGCTTGAGAAGCCGAATCCTGCACAAAACGGTTCCCCCCCAACATAATTTGAAAACTGTAGATGGCCACCCCCTTCCAGTGATAGGCAGATACATGGTGACCCTCACATTTGACGGGATTAGTTTTGAGCACCCCATAGTAGCCCTTGACATAGACACTCCACGGTACGACATGATAATGGGACACGATATCTCAAGAAGCATCGATTCATCATAGATTGTCATTCAGGCACAGTGCAAAGGAAGAAGGACGAGAAATTGGAACATAGGAGCAACCCCCTCACACTGCCCGCTTACCCTGCCCAGGAGCAACCTTCACCCCCCTCCCCTACACCCACGTACATTGGGCGCATCGTGCAGAAGCTCTGCGTCCCTCCCCGAGCCGAGTGCATAGCTCTCATCGAATGTTCTGCTCCCCAGCTCCAAGGATGCACGATCTTAGCTCAGCCTCATGAGCAGCTGAAAACCGGTTCAGTGCGCGTGGCCCGCTCACTGAACCGCGTGGACGGTAGCAGCCGACTCAACATTCGGGTCGCCAATACCTCCTCGGCCCCTGTCTGGCTGAATAAAAACATGCGTATTGCCACGTTGGAAGCCCTCGACGTCGACCAAATAGAATCCCCTAGCGTCCCCCGGAAGACAAGAAAATCGCCCCTGTCCCTGGAAGATTTCCAATTGGACCATCTTGGGCCTCAAGAGAAGAGTAAACTGGGGAAATTGTTGATGAAAAATCGAGATTTTTTTGCAAGAGATGTCAGCGAACTGACCGGCACAGAGGCCGTGTATCATGAAATCCACCTCACAGACAACCGCCCCGTGAGGCAGCTAGCATACAGGGTGCCATTCGCGCTTCAGGGCGAACTAGACCGACAAGTGGATGAGCTGTTAGAGCAAGGGATAATAAGAGAAAGCGCCTCTCCTTTTGCGTCACCCATCGTCTTAGTGAAGAAAAAAGACTCCACATACAGATTCTGCATTGACTACAGGGCACTAAATGCGAAAACAATCCCAGATACGTACCCTCTCCCCCTCATAAACGAAATTATCGACCAACTAGCTCACGCCAAATATTTTAGCTCGCTGGATATGGTATCCGGTTATTGGCAGGTTCCCGTACACCCACGTGACGTGGAGAAGACTGCGTTCATCAGTAGGAAAGGGTTATTTGAATTTAACTACTTACCATTTGGACTGAAGAACAGTCCCGCTACTTTCCAACATTTACTGGACCACGTATTAATGGGAATGCGACAAGAGCAAGTTCTCGTCTACCTCGACGACATAATGGTGGCCTCCCAGACATTTGAACAACACACAGAACGGTTACAGAGGGTCTTTGACCGCCTACGGGCCTACAATTTAAAGTTGAAACCAGCGAAGTGCCAATTCATGAAGGAATCCCTCACGTACTTGGGACATTTGATTTCCGCAGAAGGGGTCCAGCCGGACCCGCGAACGTCCAGGCCATTGAAGAATTTCCTCGCCCCCGTAGTGTCCGGAACGTTCGAGCCTTCCTAGGCCTAACTGGCTACTACCGGCGCTTTATCGATCGCTACGCCGATCTTACAGCCCCCTTGGTCCATTTAGTGAAGAAGGACACCCCTTTTAGATGGTCTTCAGAAGCGGAGGAAGCATTCGAAGTACTGAAGTGGAAATTAATGACCAAGCCCCTTCTCCTGTACCCCGACTTTGGACGGAAGTTTTTCCTGTCGACCGATGCGTCGGATATTGCGGTAGCCGGCGTACTCGAGCAGGAGACGGACGACGGTTTCCGTCATCCGGTAGCTTACGCCAGTCGGAAATTGAATCCCCCAGAAACACGCTACTCGACAATTGAGAAGGAGGCCCTCGCAATCCGTTTCGCCATTACCCATTTCAAGCAGTACCTATATGGGCGACGATTTACGGTTGTGTCCGACCATGCCCCCCTCACATATTTACTGAAGCTCAAGGACCCCTCCAGTAGGTTGGCCAAGTGGAATCTGACGCTGCAGGACTACGATTTTGACATCATTTATCGGCCTGGGAAACACAATGTCCCCGCCGACACCCTGTCCCGTCACATACAGGCAGTCGAGAGAAATCCCCCTCCCCAGAGCCCCTTTGGCGATCTAGCCCGTCTGAGAGACCTACAGCTGGAGGACCCCACTTTTAGGAACACCATCGAAGTTTTAGAGAGTAGGGCCCACGATTCACCCGCCAGTGCCGCCGAACCCTTTTACTTCAAGGAAGGTATCCTATACCATTTGCCCCCCCCCCAACTAGCCATAGCCCCCGCATGGAAGCAACGGAGCAGCTAGCGATCCCTGTCAGCCTGCGAGGGCAGATATTAGAATTGTGCCACGACAACCCCTGCTCAGGCCACTTGGGAGAGTACAAAACCTTGCAAAGGGTAAGGTTCGAGTATTACTGGCCCGGCATGTACGCCGATATTCGCAATTACGTCCAGACCTGTACATCTTGTCTGCAACCTCCGTTGCAGACAAGATGTACAGGTCTGGACATAATTGCGAATATCGGCGTCGAGAAGAAGAAGGGAAACCTAGTTCGAGCCCCACTCACGAGCCGCCCCTTTCAGCGCATAGGAATGGATATTTTAGGCCCTCTACCCATCACTCAGCGAGGAAATAAGTACATCTTAGTCATTATGGACTACTTCACCAAATGGCCAGAAGTCTACGCGCTGGCCGATCAGTCAGCAGAGTCGATTGCTAGAGCGTTCGTAGATTTTATTCCCAAACATGGAATTCCCGCCACTGTCATCAGTGATAATGGGCGCAACTTTACCGGTCCCATGATGACCGAGGTATTTAACCGATTAGGCATTACCAAACAAAACACTAGTTTTTATCACCCGAGCTCCAACGGCCTCGTAGAAAAATTCAACCAGTCCATCGCATCCATTTTATCTCATCTGGTGGCCGACAAAAATGATGTGTGGGATGAGCATCTGCCATTTGTTTTGATGGCTTATCGGAGTGCCACCCACAGCTCCACCCATGAGACCCCCTATTTTCTACTATATGGCCGAGACGTGGCCCTACCTTACCAGATGTGGCAGACGAAGGAGCCCCCAATCTACGCCAACACTGAGAGCTATGGCGAACAGTTAGCCAACAAGTTGAATGAAGCGTATGAGCTGGTGAAGGCGAATCTTGAAACAGCAGCTACGAGTCAGGAGGAGCAGAGGAAAAAAATGGCCGTGGATAAAGGTATTCGGCCTGGTGACCTAGTGTTTTTATATAGCCCATGGGTCCCTCGCAGGAATACCAGGAAGCTGTCGAAAATGTCCACCGAGCCATGGCGAGTGCTACAACACCTCACCGAAGTGAATTATAAAATTGCCTTAGTCGCCAACCCTCACAAAGTAGAGACAGTACATGTCGATCGCCTCACCAAACTGCGGAAGCGACGCCCGTACCTGATAGGTGAGCCCTCCATCCCAGAAGATCCCACACCAAAACCCCCGACGCTCCCATCACGACCCATCGTTGAGCAGGAATCTGAGGACAACGACTGGGAATCGAACCCCCGAGTCCCACGGAATCACGTTGCAGGCCACCCGGCGCCAGACGCGTGAGAGCGCCCTGCCACAGCGAGCTCCCAGCCACCGCCACATAGGTACGACCTTCGACCACGTGCGCCAGACGGAAGAGTCGCCCCAGCCACTGCTGCTGGCACACCCCCGCACACCGTGGCTTGCTATGACGTCAACACATCCGGTGGATCAGCGCCCCTTCCGCCTTTGCCTCAGCGGCCGCCCCACAGCAGACAACGCTTGAAAACACGGAATGCTGGGATACAGGACGAACTCGAGGAAGTGAAGCCCGCCTCATGGGCTAATGTTGTCGCGAAGGGACGCCTTCGCGATGCATCGCCCCAGGACAGCAGAAATCCCCTCCCCTGGTCCGTCACTGCTCAACAGTCTTCGTCTGTACACTAGCGCACTCACTCCGCCCCCCCCCCCCCCCCCGGCTGTCAAGCGCAGCGAAGGAGTGGAATCTGAAGCATAGAACGCTCACGCGAGAAATCGAGAGAATTTCTCCCGTGCGCGGTGGCCGAGCCGGCCGCAAGCAGATGGTGACGTTTTGGGCAGACTCTGGCGGGACTGTAGGTTCTACGCACCCCCCCCCCCCCCCGTGAGTCGGCGAGGGAAGCGTGCCGGGAGGTGACGTCATGTCGTGGCGCTCGTCATATCCTCGCAGGGCCCGGGAGATGCTGCGAGAGCAATGACATCGACGTACTGGCGTCTCACAAACCCCCCCCCCCCCCAAACACACACCCATTCAATCAATCGGCCGGAAGAAACAAAGCCGTTATTAGCAATAGAGTAGACCTAGTGTAAAGCCACCATTGGAATAGTACAGATTTGAGATTCGATAAATAATTATAAATGAGTTTGCTATTGGAGATTTGAGTTTTTGAGAAGTAATGTTTGCCACTATTAAATGAATTGACGGAGAAATAATTTTCGATAATCATTGTCAGAGTAACTTGGAAATAATTATGAATGATTTTGTTATTAGAGGTTTGAGTTTTCGAGAAGTAATTTTGTCAAGATTAAATGAATTGATGGAGAAATAATTAGATGATCATTGTCAGAGTAACTATTAGATGATTTTGTGATTATAAGAGTAATTTTAGATGATTTTGCTATTATAGGAGTAATAGTTGGATGATTTTGCTAGTATAAAGTGAGTTTTCTTGAGAAGTGTCTTAAGTATCAACTACGAAATGACCGAGAAGTAATGTTTGTCACTATTAAATGAATTGATGGAGAAATAATTTTCGATACTCATTGTCAGAGTAACTTGGAAATAATTATGAATGATTTTGTTATTAGAGGTTTGAGTTTTCGAGAAGTAATTATGTCAAGATTAAATGAATTAATGGAGATAAAATGAATTAATGGAGAGATAATTAGATGATCATTGTCAGAGTAACTATTAGATGATTTTTGTGATTATAAGAGTAATTTTAGATGATTTTGTTCATTATAAGAGTAATTTTAGATGATTTTGTTACTGTGAGAGTAACAATTAGATGATTTTGTTACTGTGAGAGTAACAATTAGATGATTTTGTGATTATAAGAATAACAGTTAGATGATTTTGTTGGTATAAAGTGAGTTTTACTGAGAAAGGATTTTTGCTTTATTGTTGGAATTGTAACTAACTTCAGGAAGATCTTGCTAATTAAAATTGTAATTTGTACCATAAGATTTTTGAAGTTCTATGTAACAGTGAGTCACGTGGCGGTAAGCACGAAGACAGACTGTGTGTTTGTAACTTGAGTACATGTGGAAAACCAGATTGGTGACCCTTTTCCCTGTTTTCTCTATTTCATGTGCTGTGGAGCCTCCTGCAGACCGACGCCCACCAGAGCAGTCCGGGCGGACCCCAACTGTGAATCGCTGGACTTTCTTTTTGTGCGATCATGTGAACTGTGTGACCTTTTAGACGGTTTGGTGCGACAGCTGGACTCATGAAGAAAAAGCCAGATTCCAGATCGTGATGGGTGACCCAGGAGATCATCTTCAACAATATAGTGCCATCTGCAGTGCGGTCAGCGACCTTTTCCCTGCCCCGCCTGTCCTCCTCTCTCCCTAAAGGGGGATAGGTGTGTCGTGCCCCCAGGAATTGATCCTGCGGACACGACTTGGGCTAAAAGGTCCTTGAATGTGTTTTGCTCAAAGTATGAACAAAGACCTGGTTAGTCATCCCAGTTTCCACGAACTTGCCAGTTAAACTGGATGAAACCAGTGTCTAGCATCGCCCCAGCAGCCAAAAACTTCTGGACCCAGAGTTCGGACTCGCCACAAAAGAGGCCGAGTAGGCAGAGCGATGTTCGTCCGACGTCCAATTGCAAGCGCCCGCGTCAGCTTACGACGCTGACCACCGCTAGAGGTCGCGGCGGGAAGAAGCGGCAATTTTGAACTGCGGCAGAGAAGAGCCTGCTTGTCTTCATGTTTCTGATCCGGTTAAGACGTCTTCTCTTTGGCCGAGAATCGGCACGTGGGCAGAGTTCTCGTGTGACTGGTAGCGTAGTCGCCCAGTTTAGCAGCGTTTTTCGAACTGTTTAACTTTCCTTTTGTCTGACCAAACCTAGGCGATGGGCCTCCAACGGACAGTGCTGATCTTCGCAACAAAGGCTCCTGCAGCGACCATATCTGACAGGTAAGGGTCACCCTCATTCATAGATCTGGAATCCTTTCCACAAATTGTTTATTCTGTCTGCTTCCACCACTGTGTTCTGGGGAACAGCCTCCGTACTAGGACTTTAGAGCTGGTAGCTCAAACTCCATGAACAGACTTTTGCCAAAACGATCTGGCGTCTAATTGTAAAGGTGGTCATCGCCTGAGAACGAGTAAGTTCAGCTGTATTCCCCGAAGGGGACTCACGATACTGTAGATTAGTTTTAGCAATGTACTGTAAATAAATTATGTTTAAATGGTAATATCTGACTCCACTCTGTCTTTTCAAGTTTGAGTCACGTTTTGGGTTATTGCAGAGAAGGTCCCCTCGATAGTCTGCACAAGTCACAGCATGGCCAAATCGATTGGAGGGAGTCAGAAATTTAATGGCGGACCCCCCCTCATACGAAAGGGGGGTTCATGTCAACTCTTATGAAAAAAAATCCGCCAGATGGCGCGCAAACACTTGACAAACCATGTTGTCTACATAGGCTTTTCATTGAGTGCTTTCTGCGTTCGAATTAAAAAGTGCAATCTTTCCAAAACTAAAAATTTTTAATGCGCAATTTTTAAAATTTTCTCTATTAAAGATGGTGATATGTTGTTTTCCGATGTGTCGGTCCGAACAGGTGCATATGATATAAAAACAAAGGGACAGGAACTGAAGATCAAAGGTCACATGAGCTACGTATCGTATGTTCAAAGGGTGTGTACGACTTCAAATGGATGGGGACTCCCCCCCTCCCACGTTAATAAATAATAAAATAAATACCCCCTCAAGCAGCTGCTTGCCACAGAGGTCTGACAGGAGCCTGTCAGTTTATATGCCGTAGTAGAATATCCGAGAGGATGGCAGGACCTCACCAGAAAAACACGAACATCCATGCCTTACCCGGGGCTCGAACCCAGGTCCCGTAGATCAGAAACCAAGCGCGCTAACCACTCGGCCACGGGACGGCTGCAAAAATAAATACCCTCTCAAGCAGCTGCTTGCCACAGAGCTCTGACAGGAGCCTGTCAGTTTATATGCCATAGTAGAAGGTCTGTGAGGATGGCAGGACCTCGGCAGAAAAACAAAAACGTCCATGCCTTTTCTGGGGCTTGGGTTGTTTTACCTCTGAGCGGCACTTTTTTTGCACACCATGGGCTAAATGGCCAGGTCACATGGACCCCGAAGGCTCAGAGAAAGTTGGGGGAGGGGACCCACTGGAACAGCCGTTGGGAGACAGATAATAGCCAGCGTGTTCTTGAACGTGCACAGGGTATGGCTCTCCCGTACACGGGGCCACGGCTTAACGTCCCATCCGACGGACGGCGGCCTTTCCAAGCCCATCGGTGTCCCCTACTGGCCGTGGGCAGGGCAGGTAATTTTGCGGGAGATAAATCTCCACGCTGACCCAGCTGGGACTCGAACCTGGGAACTACAGATTACGAGCCTGGCGCGCTACTGACTGAGCCACCCCCGCCCCATTTTCCGGGGCTCGAACCCAGGTCCCTTAGATCAGTAGCCAAGCGTGCTAACCACTCGGCCTACTGACTGCAAATTGGATTACCTTCAGAACCCTGTGGCCTGAAGCTACGGGGTGCTGGTAAAAGCTGGGTCATGGGTCACGTGGTATATATTCTTCCGCCTTTGCTTTCGTTCTCTTGGTATAGAAATTCGATACTTTTTACAATCAATTTTTAAAATAACTATGAATATCAATTTGAAAAAAAAAAATCAGAAAGACAGCTGAAAATGCATTGTAACTTTCAGATGAAAACCAGAAGGATGAAAGCAAAATAGCACAAATCGCGAAAAACGATGATGCAAGGGCACAAAATTTCTCCACTCAGATGCTGAGCTCATGGCACTGAACAGGTTAATCGCGACAAAGGAAGTTTGTTTTTTTAATCTTTCTGGCATCAAATTTCTTTTGTCGCTAGTGCATAGAGTATTATATTCACAGTAATAATTCAAATCACTAACTCAGAGTAATATCTAATATATAGTCAATTGTGCGTGATTAACTGACAGGGTACGCTAATTCTAACCTTGAAAAGTGTAAATCGCGACATTTCAGCGTTAATTATGCAACACCAAATCATTTTTTAATTTATCTCTATAAAGAAACAATATTCTTTTAAAACAAAAAAATTGTATTTTTCCACCCCCCTTGGGTCTAAGTAGTGAATTCATCATTGCCAATGGTACAATATAACCTTCATATTCCACCATCAAAATTTCAAAGTTCTATCATAAATACATCGTTTGCAATATTCGTTTGGAATTTTCGACAGTTAGAGGTGCATTTATAGCTTCTGGGATACTAGGAAAGTGAAAAATCATATTTCATCAATACCTGTCCAATGAGAAAAAAAAAAGTTTCATCTCTATAAAGAAATTTTGCCGAGAACAAAACAATTGCAATTCCCCACCCAGAGGCAATTCCCCACTAAGGAGTTGAATTGTTTCCTATGGAAACTTCAGGACGTTCACTTTCCACCACCAAAATTTCGAATATCTAATCATACATCGTTTGTAAAAAATTAAGAAACAGAGGCAAAATCACCAAATTTATTACGATTTTTTTAAATCCAAATTTATACGATTTTTCTACCTGAAAACACTTTCCATTTAAAAATGTTAACAACATATAAGTTACAAACATAAATATAGCATATTTTTTCCCCCAGGGTACTTTACATTCGTGAAATTTGAAGTTTTTCCTCGCTACTTTAACACGAAAACGACTGAAGAGAACGGTTTGTTTGTCAAGTGTTTGAGCACCATCTAGTGAGATTTTATATCGTAGGAGGCTCTCGTAAAGATACCTTTTTCAAGCAATTGCGCAGGCCTGTAGTCTAGCATTGTTGGCCAAGGTTTATGTAGTAGAAACATACGTAGCAAAACATAATTATATTATTTAGGTAATGTGTATATTATCAGATCAGTTAACATTGAGAGTATTGCCTGGGGTGGAAATGTGTTTTCTGAGCTAGGTGGGTACTCCAGAATCAGCTTTGTTGACATAGCGACGTTAATAAAAAAAAATACCCCCTCAAGCAGCTGCTTGCCACAGAGGTCTGATAGGAGCCTGTCAATTTATATGCCATAGTAGGTCTTTGAGGATGGTGGCCGAGTGGTTAGCACGCTTGGCTACTGATCTAAGGGACCTGGGTTCAGCCCCGGATTAGGCATGGATGTGTGTGTCGTTTTTCTGCTGAGGTCCTGCCATCCTCTCAGATCTCCTACTGTGGCATATAAACTGACAGGCTCCTGTCAGACCTCTGTGGCAAGCAGCTGCTTGAGGGGGTATTTATTTATTTTATATTTTTATTTATAAATTTCTGAGTTGCAGAAAACCACGCAATGCAAAATTCCAATAGTTCCCTACACATCATATACTGTAGTGTGAAACAAAAGTTTGCTTTAAATATCAAAACATCAATTATTTCATTCTAAAAGACATTGTGAAATACTGGAAATGTTAAATTTAATTCCAGATTATATTAGCAAACACCTGCAATCTCCAAAAACAAGGCAGATCAAATACCAAGTAACTGGCAACAATGTTAACAAGAAATAATTCATAAAACCATAAATATTTATTTAGAATCAGCAGTATGTTACAGGCACTGCAATTACAATTACAGATAAAATCAGTGATTAATAATTTTACTGTTTAAAACAAATTTGTATGCATTTAACAAATTTTGTTGGCATTTGTGCATTTAGTTATTGCACACATTTAATCTTATCAAACTTAAGTTTCATTTCTGATGAGCTGAAAGTAATATCATGCATAGATGCATGTTTAAAATATACAGTTCAAATTCACCCACGCTTATTCAAGAAATGGGCAATATGTAATGGAGGTGATGGTTTGTACTGAACTGTTTGTAATTATTTCTGTATCACAAAAGCACTGTGCAGTAGGTTTTTAAAATATTTGACAATTATTTTAAAGTACATACTACCTACAATAAAGGTACATGCGGTACAGATCTGTTTCCTCTATGGCGTCCTCTACTACGTTTACTTGGTTTCTGTGGTTCATTTTCTGGTTTGGTGATTGGTTCAGTTGGACTGGCATTTGATGGTCTCATCTTGCTTGGTTTGGTTCGCATGAGCATACTAGCTGGCAAGGCATTAGGTATCAATCGCACTACATTGCCAACAGCTTTGGTTCTACCTTCTCGAAACACCATGCGCATTCCTATTCGAATATATTCTGGATTTTTAATAAACCTGAAGTGTACGATTGCCTTATCTCCAGTACGTAAACATTCCTTTGACATGCTCAATATAGATGCTGTCTGTCGTATGCTGCCACAGTGAACTAGAAAATATAAGTTGTATAATTAAGAAGCATTCAATATTTTGGCTTTAGAATAATATAACAATTTGAAATATCAGCTATATTTACACTATCACAATTATGATTATAAGCTAAATAAGAAGTAACATAGCAGTGTAATTTCACTCTTTTGTTTGCATCATCTAATTTCCAATTTTGTTACCTTCAAGTCACTCTTAAAATAAATTGAGCTTACCTCACACACAAATCAAATCAAATATTCACTGTTACATTAAAAATTTGACATAACACCTGAACACAGGGTCACTAACTTAAAATATCATTACAAAATTCTGGCAGAAATAAACCAAATTTTTACATTAATTAAACCTATGACAAAGTCAGTGAAAAATCTGTGACTATTTTCACATAAAAATATTTTAATCCTTTTGGAGGATGTATTAACCCTACTCCAAAAACAACATTAACACAAAGTGTAATAGAAAATTAATTACAAATAACGAATTTACCATTTAAAAATACACTACAGGAAATAAAAAATGCAACACTTACAAGAAGTTATGCAAATGTGATGAAAATTAGGGAGGCGATAGTATATGGAAATGATTAGGTTTGCAGGACGATCGAAACGATTGGACATGCGCAAGCTGACATCACAGCTGTGGAACAGTTGAACACAGATAAAGGCAACCAAAGCTCCTTGGTTGACAAAACGTGGAAATTGTTCTAAACCGCTAAAGATGCCTTACACAGATGTCAACAGCTGTTCCAACAATTAACAGACTTTGACTGTGGAAGAATCATCGGCCTTAGAGAAGCTGGTTTGTTGTACAAATATGTGGCTAACCTTGTTGACTGCATATATGTACGGTTGGCTGCATAACTACTGGTGCCATATGTGTACGATGGTGCTGGGATACAGATATGTGGCCAACATTGTTGGCCACATATCTGTATCCCAGCACCATCTTACACCTACGGCACTGGTGGGTTCAATAAGGATCCAGCACACGCCAACAAGGATCGGGAAGATGATGTATGACCACGGAGTGACAAGACCGTCATTTGCAACGCATAGCATTGAATGATAGATTCGAGACGCGACTACAACGCAACTGCAAAGGGACTGGCAACACATCGAATACCTATCAAGCGGACGGTAAACAACAAGCTTTTACAGTTTTCATTGTGAGCCTATTGTCTGGTACTACATTTGCCCCTCACATCAGCCCACATACAAGCATGTCTTCAGTGTTGTCACCTCAGACAGAACTGGAACGAACAAGAGTACCATGGTGTTTAGTGACAAATCTCATTTTTGTCTTGGTCAGCACAATGGTAGACGTGTTCACTGTCATCCAGGGGAAAGAAATGCCACCCAATGCCTGCAACATTGCCACACAGCTCCAAAACCTGGTGGCTTGGTGTAGGGTGCCATTAGTCAGACATCTTGGTCAGAATTGGTCATCATAAGAGGATCTCTAACTGCCCAACGATATGTTACTAATATTTTGCAGCCAGTGGCTGTTCCATTTATTCAGCAGCATGGAACTTTACCACAAGATAATGCCCGCCCCCACACAGCCTGCATTATTCTGCAGAATCGAAATTACAAAGTATAACGAGCAAAACGTTCAGGTACTACCATGGTCAGCACGCTCGCCGGACCTTCACCCGTTGAACACATCTGAGACATGATGGGCTGACGTCTCCAACAACACCAAAGAGGTGCACCAGCCACTGTTGCTGAAATGGAACAGCAACTTCACGCTATTTGGTGTTCTATCCCTTACGATGACATTATAGAGCTGTACGATAGCCTTCCCCACCATGTTCATGAATGCATTGCTACACAGAGAGGTTCAACATCATACTAATTATACCACTTTACTGTATAGGTAAAGTAGTAATTTTCCATATTTTTTGGATAATGTAATCAATCGCACATCTCAGTGTATGCTAACAGCTACCTGCATTTCAATAAAATGGCATTAATCCTTCCAGGTGTTGCAATTTTTTTCCTGATATACCAACAAGTTGGTATATCAGTTTTTTCCCCCTACTTGGAATTGAGTTAAAAATCATGCTTTAAAAGGTCTGAAATACAAATTTTGTTCAATGATTAGGAATTAGAAATATATAATGAAAAAATGTTCAATTTCTTCCTTTTCATGTACTAATTCTCATATTTCGAAGTGTCCTTACACACAGATTTTGCAACTGATTATAAAAGAGCAGTTTCTTACCCATTGCTTGATATCTGGGGCTAATTGTTGTTGGATGATGGAGTACTAATATTTCCCCTTCAAATTCCCAACAGGCTTCGGGATTCAGAGAAGGAGAAACCATTACCATTCCTTTTCTAATATCAGATCGTCTAATCTGAAAAACATGCATTTAATTAAAAATTACTCAATAAGAGTGAAATTTGAGATGTGAATAATTTTTATCACTAAACACATAGATTTAGAAGTATGTGTAGTGAATGCATAAATTTCAAATTTGCAATTACAAAGTATAAAGCAGTAAATAATAAACTTTAATTATTTTAATAATTTTAAACTTGAAGAAAGAATTTAATTCGGTTGCTCATAGCATAAAAAAAATACTGAAGTAGATATAAAAATAGTTTTAAAATAATCTATGCAATAGTACAATATAAATATAACTACTTAATACAACGCAAAAAATTTAATATTTTATAAATAGAAATGTCCATATTACAAGTTGTTTACCCCTTTTAATCTCCTGATGACCAATAAAATTGGTTGATACTACCATTTTGGATGCACCCTTCTACAGACAGCACCACTGACTAAAGTGAAGTTTGAATAAATTATGAAGCAAATAGTCCAAGCATTCATCTAATGGTAGTTTGAAGTAAATATACTAATAATATTAAATGCTATGCTTGGGTTGGGTTGTTTTACCTGTGAGCGGCACTTTTTTGCACACCATGGGCTAAATGACCAGGTTACAAGGACCCCAAAGGCTCAGAGAAGGTTGGGGAGGGGACCCAATGGAACAGCTGTTGGGAGAAAGATGATAGCCTCCTGTCAAGGCCATCCAGGGTTGGGTTGTTTTACCTCTGAGCGGCACTCTTTTGCACACCATGGGCTAAATGGCCAGGTCACATGGACCCCGAAGGCTCAGAGAAGGTTGGGGGAGGGGACCCACTGGAACAGCTGTTGGGAGACAGATGGTAGCCTCCCGTCAAGGCCATCCAGTGTGTTCTTTAACGTGCACAGGGTATGGCTCTCCCGCACATGGGCCACAGCTTAACGTCCCATCTGACAGACGGTGGCCTTTACAAGCCTATCAGTGTGTTGCCCACATGAATAATTATAGATTGGCGAATAGGGTTATGAACAGTGTGCCTAAAGGCCTCAGAAAGAGGGGGAGACCTAGGATGCGGTGGGTAGACAATGTCAAATAGGATTTTTTTAGAATTGGTGTGTAGTGGCCAGATGTAGCTCAGGACAGATATGCTTGGAGAACTAAATTGCACAGTCTGGTTGAACCTCTGTAGCCTATGGCTGCTTGAGGATGATGATATATGGTGATAAAGAAAATTCACACCCAAATGATCTTAAGAATAGCTACACTGAAATTTTGGAAATCTGATTGGATACTACATTTTTCAATATCAATAAGCCACTGTTTTATACCTAGAGTTAGCCACTCTCAAGATATTCCCCTTATTCTCCTTATTATGGATTTCACTTATCACTATATATATATCATCTAGAATAAGGTATTGTAATGAACTTCACAGACATTAATAAACACTCTGGTAATCAACTAATGGACAGTTCAATTCACCAAATAGTTCTCAAGCCAAAATTCATCATAACACACCTTTTTTAGAGCAAATGATGCTGTTTGTCCACTATGAACTTCTTTGACAGGCATTCGCTTCCTGTGAATTGATTTTACTGCAACAGCTTGAAAATGACCCAATGGATCTGGTCCCAGCATAAGAGTATCATTTAACCGAATAACTCCTTTAAGTGTTGTTCCAGATACAACTGTTCCAACTCCCTGTAAATAAAAAATTTCCAAAAAATGTTACCTAAAATGAATTAATAAAGTTTTTTTAGAGAACACAAATTCTTAAATTATTTAATAATTTTATTATTAAAAATTAATTAATTATTTTTAATAATAACTCAAAGAAAAATTATTTTCTGTTCATTATCCTTAAAGCATGGAATTTCTAAAAATGACCTCTGCCTGTTCAAATTAATTTTGCAATGATTTCAACAACAATACAAAAAAGTGGAACCTTATCTTGAAAGCAGGTATTGAACAGAGGCATGTCATGCTACATAACCAAAAGAGCACATAAATCTGAATAGCAATAAAGTAAAATATTTAACTGATTTTTGAAGTGTATCAATTTTAATAATCTTGTTGTTTTTACAATAATGTAGTGAAAAAAATCAGTTTTCTATTATCTCAATCTTATTCTGAAATATCAGGATAACACAAACGTTTGTGTGGTTTTTGAAGTAAATTAAAACATAGGCAAAAAGTGAATAAAGATATTTCATTAAGGAAAGTAAGCACCAGCACAATCTGTAACCTTTTCCCAACAAGATACAAGTTTATAAATAAGACTCCGGTAGAACTCCCAATGTTTAGAAGTGAAGAAAGCAGCCAACTCCATTTCCAGTGCTTCTCAGTTTTGAAATTGTCAGCTGCACATATGATTGTCCAGCACCAAGAAATGATGGTAATCAGATGGTGTGAATACGGAGGGTGGGGTACAATTTCCCAATCAAGGCTGTGGATCGTGTCTGAGTCACTCACACTGTGTGAGGGCGAGCATTGTTCTGAAGGGCCATAATGCCTTCCTGTTGTAGCTGTGTCGACTAGATGTCTGTAGTGATTGTTTGACCAGTGGCAAGAAGCTCATAATGGACACCAGCTGTAATCCACCAGACACACAACAAAATTTTCTCTTGGTGGATCCTGAGCTTTGGTGTGTGTGGTGCAGGTTCATTGGATGACAATCAATAATACGAATGTTTGGTATTCCTATAGACCAGTGGTTTCCAACCTGTGGTCAGCGGACCCCTGGGGGTCAGCAAGAAATTCACTTTCGAGGCAGTTAAGTGATTAAAATACGGCGGACCCCACCATAGGAGTCCGCCATATTTTCCAAATTAAAATAGGGGTCCTCAGCTTTCAAAAGATTGGGAACCACTGCTATAGACAATCCATTTTTCAATGCACTTCAAAAACCTGCCCAAAAATGGCTCATTCTTGTATCGTGAAAGCAGCAACAAGTAGATAATAAGCCACTGGAGTTTGTTGTTGGCAGTCAGTTCATGTGGAACCCATTTGCTCTGTTTCCAGACTTTTCCTAAGTAATGGATATGCAAATGAATGGTTTTTGTCACTTAAATGGAATCTTTCTGCAAGCTCTTGGCATGTCTGATGTGAATCCAACTCGATGCTAGCCTTCAGTTCATTGTCATCAATGACAGCCGGTCTTCCCTCACAGGGTGCATCTTCAAGTGTTTCATCACCTGACGCAAATTTTCTGAAACACTTTTGGGTTGTCTGTTCACTCGCTGTGTTCTCTCTAAAATGACATTGATGATCCATCAGGTTTTTCAAAAGTAAGTCTTACATAATTGCTTTGCAAATCCTTTTTCTTTCACTATATCACTGGGAAAAAAGGCTTATTTAAGTCAATATGTATGTAAATTTGTTTCATTTTTTATTTTCATAAAAATTGGAATTAAATTCTGTTTAATTTGGTATATAACATGGCCCATTTATGTTGATTGGTTGTTTGTTAAAGAAAATTGTAAAGTTGACTTGTTCATTTGATTCAGCACAGTTGACAAAAAGACTGGACTAAAGGTATAGCACAGAATTTGTTTTTCAAAACAGAGTAATTTTCTTGTTTCAGGTAAAAAAAAACCTTGTTACTCAGAAGTAGCCTTTTTATTCATATTAATTATAATTATTATATTAGTTTTTAAAATTTTTATTTGCACTGCCAGATGTTTTTATTTTTTTACTACATGACTGAAAATGTCTCTTAAAATACATATTCATCTTTTTTGTTAAATATTTTATTTTCAGAGAATCCAGAAATAAATGCTGATTAATTTGGCATATAACATGCCATAATTCTTTTAATCAATGGTTTGACAAAAAAAAAAGCTTTAAAGTAATTTTTTTGGCTGAACATAGTGAAAATATAGTTGGGACTCTGGATGTTAATCAGTTTTTCCGGCTGGATCCTGGAAGAATTAAGAGCTACATCTTTAGTGACTCAATGCAAAAAAAAATGGGGGGGGGGGGGGTAGTACACTAGCTTATTTCATTATCATAAATTTTCTTAAATTTTTATATTTAAATGATGCAAACAATATGAAAGAATAATTTAAGGAACATTATTTATAAAAAAAAATACTCCATCATATTTAAAAATTTAATATTCAGCTTATTTATATTTTAATGGAAACATCAAAACAGGGGAAATTAATATTTAACAGATAAGTTGTTTGGGTTGTTTTACCTCTGAGCAGCACTTTTTTGCACACCATGAGCTAAATGGCCAGGTCACATGGACCCCGAAGGCTCAGAGAAGGTTGGGGGAGGGGACCCACTGGAACAGCTGTTGGGAGACAGATGGTAGCCTCCCGTCAAGGCCATCCAGCGTGTTCTTTAACGTGCACAGGGTATGGCTCTCCCGCACACGGGGCCACGGCTTAATGTCCCATCCGACGGACAGCGGCCTTTCCAAGCCCATCGGTGTCCCCTACTGACCGTAGGCAGGGCGGGGAATTTTGCGGAGATAAATCTCAACGCTGACCCAGCTGGGACTCGAACCTGGGAACTACAGATTACGAGCCTGGCACGCTACCGACTGAGCCACCCCTGCCCCTAACAGATAAGAAGTCTCACAGATAGTTCTAAAACTAATGGGTGTGCTACTATTTAGTGGTCTACTCACCAAAATTTTGAGCATTGGTTGTAAGAATGTTTTCATTGATTTTAGCATCAAGTGGTACTAGCAGCAATAGCAGAACATTTTGTGATGTGATCAAAATTTGCAAACAGTAATACGTGATGCATTAGTGAGAATTTTTAACAGGCCATGAGCACCTAGAGGTAAGCAAACTGTTAAGCTCTATAAATGAAAAGGGTAAAAGTTGAAGCTAGGCTGAGTCTGGCAAATGAATGCAAAATTAAATTACAACATTTTAAATATATGAATATTATTATCTAATCAAAATAGCATGTAAAAGAAAGATATATTAAATATTAATAAATAAAACTTACAGGTACTGAATATGTGTCATCTATCTGAAATTCAGAAGGCTCTGAATCAGAATTTGGCATCCTGGTTGACAACAGATTAAGAAACATCTTTAAAAATTCGAGGTTCTCTCCAGTAACATTGGACACTTGAAATATCGGACATAACCTACAAATGGATAATATTTCAATATTCAGGACATAATATAGATGTAGTAAGTGACTAAATAATTTAGTTTTCAACCCTTTAGAAATGAATTTTAATGCCCTAACCAAAAATTTAGAGAAAGTGAAGATGCTCCCCACTTTTCTGGCAGGATATTTTTATCATTATAGCAGTATAAGCATGAAAAGTATGACTTGTAATAGTATTCAGATATAGCAATTGGCCTGCAAAGCAACAAAAAATTCAAAATTACTGAAAAGATTTAACAAAAAACTTTTAAACAAGTAAATGCAATTAGGAGCAGTACTAACAAATTACCAAATAAAGGATTAAAATACAAACTTTTTAGGATGAAATATGGCCAATACTAAGGCCAAAAAAGATTGATTTATTGTTTCAGTAATTCAAAATAATTTTGCAATATTAGTAATAAAAATGCAGGTTAGTATGTGAAAAAATATTGTGATACGATTTGCACAAGTGATTTATTTGTGTCACAAAATCTGATACATTTGAATGCCAGATTCCTTGAATATTCATCATCTATTCATGCTGCATACCAGTAAACAAAATTTTAAGTTTACCTGAAGTTTGGTGTCAAAATTTATAGAATGACTAACATCCAGCAAATTAGGAAAAACTGACAAAAACTGCATCAAACTCTGATCAGAGTAAGGTAGGTCATTACCATACTTTTCACACTGGCCAATAAGATTGATTCATCAAAAACTACAATTTCACATGAGAAAAATACATTAATATTTTATCAGCTATTTTCTATTACATAAATGATACTCTTGTCCTTGAAACTCTAAAACTATATACAGGGGCAGATTGGAAACAAAAATTGGCCCAGGCAAATACTCGGAATATATATATGGTCAAGACTGATTCTAGACTACATAGCGCCCTAGGGGAGAAGCATCCTTCATCTCATACCTGCTATTTTCCCCTTACTTTTAAAATTGGATTTAATAGTCAAGTATGCTAACCACTAGATTAGGTACTACCTGGTCTAGTAGTTAGTGTACCTGGCTATTAAAGCCAATGGGCATGTCCTTGTGCATTTGTATGTTATATGAGAAATCAGGACAAGCTAGATAAAGCTTCTAGATAGATTATCACCATCCTTTGTGTAGGGGAGAGCACACTTCGTTTTGTAGCTTTGCGAGTCTGATCACAAACTAAAAAAAATTATGATATATGATTTGAATAAGTGTTTTATTTGTGTCACAAAAACTGATACATTTGAATGCCCAATTCCTTGAATATCCATCATCTATTCAAGTTGCATGCCAGCAAACAAAATTTTAAGTTTACCTGAACTTCAAAGCAAAAGGCTGACACATAGGTTGCATGCTCACACAGTGCTTTTATTTTAATTGAGAGATGCATTTTTTTTTTACTGCATGACTCAAAAAAAAAAGCTCTATTAAAATTAAACTAGTCTTTTTTATTAAATATTTTATTTTTAGAAAATCCAGAATTAAATGCTGATTAATTTGGTATATGTATATGTATGTTCCATACTTTAGTTATTTAGCAAAAACATTGAAGTGTTTATTTTTTGGCTGATTATAGTAAAAAAATAGCTGTATCTCTGGATGTAAATCAGTTTTTCAGGCAAGACCCTGTAAGGGTTAAAGTATTTAATCCCCATTATAAATTAAGTTTCAAGAAATCTTGCCTTAATACAATGTCCTAAAAGAGCATTGTAGGCATTCCTGCTAGGCAACAATCTTACACTTTTTCCTACGCTTGTAATCATCATGATCTGAATAGAGTAATTATTTTTAATTACTTCACTTTAAACTGTTCATCTTTTCTTGAAAATCCAGAATGTTCAGATTATGCTATTTCAAGTCTCATGTGACGATGTGAAGAGCAGAATTGCTATTTAGATTATCACATACAGATTACTATGGAAGGAAAATATTCATAAGGGTATAAGAAATGTTTGTTTCAATGTAAGCAAAGTGCCAACAACAATTCCCTAACTATAAGCATTGAGCAAGACCCATTCCACTCGAAGGGCTTAAATCATCAATACTTATAGAAACTTCAGACACTCTTTATGGAGGACCTTTTGAAGATTCAGAAACTGATATGTCAGAGTTACATTACTACAGTTTAAGACTAAAAATATTTTATAGAAAGAAAAGTTCAAGTATTTGTGATGGCTACCAGATTATATAAGCATCCTCTGTATAACTTTGGCTGGCAGCCCCCCAAAAAATGTAAAACATAGCAAGCTATTAAAAACTTATTAAGCTATAACAATATAAAAGATTTTTTTATAAAAAGAGTTTCCTTCCAATACAGTTCCTAAAACACAAAGCAATTCAATGAAACATTTTGAAATGAATAACAAAGAATACATTAAAGTTAAAGCAAATTATATGCATGAACATTTACAAAACATTATGCATATACAGTGTACCTTTCTGAAACGAAATTGGTAGCAGATATTATCACATCATCTTCAGAATGAACTATAACAGGTATCTTGCGACAGCCTGGTGATTTAAGAATACGTACAAGTAGTTTCATTGTGTCCTGAAGTACATTTGGTGGACACATATCTATCTTTGTGACTACTACAAAAACAGGAACATTCAAAGCTAAGGCAAGACCAAGATGTTCTTTTGTCATGCCAACTACACCAGCATTAGCACCAACCTAAAAACAAAGAAAAGATAATGATAGAATTCAATTTTTATTCTAATGCAAGAATTTGATTTTTGGTTTAATTAAAACATAAATTAATAGCATCAAATTACCAATATTTTAAAATGATGAAACCAATATAATAAGTTAAATGAAATAACAGAAATTAGCAAAAAACGTTGAATCATTATATTTAATATGTAGAAAGTAGAATTTTACTGTTCATAATTAAACACTCTTTTGCAAAACAACTTTAAACTGTGCATCTTTTCTTGAAAATCCAGAATGTTCAGATTATGCTATTTCAAGTCTCATGTTAGGATGTGAAGAGCAGAATCGCTATTTAGATTATCACATACAGATTACTATGGAAGGAAAATATTCATAAGAGTATAAGAAATGTTTGTTTCAATGTAAGCAAAGTGCCAACCAAACAATTCCCTAACTATAAGCATTGAGCAAGACTCATTCTACTCTAAGGGCAGATTATTTTCATCATTTCTTTTTTATAAAAGATGGATTTCCAAAGAAGAAAGTTGATACAAAACATTACCCAGCATTTTAAATTCCCCATAAATTAACTTTAAGGATTAATATAATTTTTTTGCTGAAAATTTATGGGATTATCAGCACTAAAATGGAATAAAAGTGAAAACTTACCTTTGCTCATGCAGTCACCTGTAGTTGAATACTCCATTTTTCCCATTAGCTGCCACATTCAATTGTGGCAGCTTATTTTGCTGTGGATATTCCAAGAAATTTGCAAATCGTGATTATCTAATTTGCCTTCTTTCGTATTTTATCCTGTTGTCCACCTTTACATACTCTTAATAAATGGCTGTAATGAGGCTTATAGCCACTGGTGTGGTGTACAAAACAAAAATATTACCCTTTGTAAAAGGTGTAAGGGGTATACTTTCAAAAAGGACACAAAAATTCTTCAAAAAAAATATATATATGCTGTAATCAAAATAATAACTATTTAATTAAGAAAGTGTCACTCTGAATTTATTAATGTTGATCAATTTTAGTATTAGTAACTTAAGTTGTTAATATTTTAGAGATATAGTAACTCTAAAATTGATTGATGTTAAATTCAGAGTGATATCTTCCTTAATACTTGAACAAATACATAAAAAAACTCTTCAATTTAAACTATTTAATTAATTATTATAAAATTATTAATGACTTAATTCTTTAAATATTATAACTATCAAATTACTTACTTTTTAGTATAGGTAATCCTATCAATCTATATATTACTTTTAAAAACCTAAATAATTTACAACTGTTATTTATAACCTATTGGGTATTCACTATCCAACTGTTTTTGCCAACCATTTTTCTGGAGTAATAGATTTATAGCATACCTCCTGATGAGGTTCTTTAATAGTTGCTTCTTCTTGGGTTCATGGTCCTGATCTTGTTTGCTGGTCTTGTTAGATATTCTTGTCTTTTTGGTATCTTTGTAACTTGCTGTGGGAATTTTAACCTTACTGTCTTCATGAGAACATGGAAATGCACCATGACTAAGACTCTACTAACTGATTGGCTAACTAAAATTTTATTAATGTTAAAAATACACAAATAAAAAATAGATTCTATGAATTAAAAATCCTAAACAGTAGGTTCACAGAAGTATTAAACTTCATATAATACCAGAAACCAGTATTAAACTTCATATAATACTGGTTTCACCATTACTTAAGGCATCCCCAGTGGTTTTCACCATATGAAGTTGTGTTCCCCATATGGCGTAGAACTCAACTCCATATGGTAAAAAAACCACTGAGGATGCCATAAGGTGAAACCAGTATGGTGTGAAGTTTTTTTTAGAAGTTTTAATTCATAAATTCTACTATATAAAAAATATTCAATTACAATTATGCTGTTTTTAACAGAGTAAAGTTCCTAACCCACTGTCTCAAATTACTCGAGACTATATAACATATAGTCTGGGTATAAGCTGCTAGACTCTAAAATAATCTAGAATAATCTAATATACTCTAAAAAAAGTCCTATTAAAATAAAACATATAATCTTTTTTGTTAAATATTATAATTTCAGAAAATCGAGAATGAAATGCTGATTAATTTGGCATACAACATGCCATAATTCCTTTCATTAGTTATTTGGCAAAAAAAGTTCTAAAGTTAGATTTTTTTGGCTGAGCATAGGCAGAAAATAGCTTGGCCCCTGGATAGAAACCTGTTTTTCAGACTGGACACTGGAAGGGTTAACAGGATTTATTGTATATCTCAATAAAAAGTGAATGATTATTATAATCATTCACTTTTTAAAGTTCATAAAATGTTGCTATTTTAAAAAGTGAATAGCACATGTTGAAATTGTAAAAAAAAAAGCTGCAGTAGATGTTTTAAATAATGCTTACCAGATCAAAAATTGTACCCATTATAATTACATTCATACTTACCATTAGCATTGTAAAATCAGGAATATGACCAGTCATTCCAAATATTGTTGTTTTAAGGTAGCGTTCATGCCCTGCCAAGTCTATAAATGTTATTACCTGAAATATATGGCCAGCTTAGTATATTAGTTCCCTTAACTAAAAGGGAATGCACATATAAGCAACAAAATTTCAACTATTTTCTTAAAATTTGAACCTATTCCACTTTGAACTTGAAATATTATAAAGCCAATATAAAATGTTTCAAAGTACCTGATTTCTTATTCCACATATAAGGTTTGATATACTAAACTGTAAAATAAAAACAAAACACAAATTTGCATTTACTGTTCAAAATGTATGATGCTGTGATGTCACCTGTGATCCACCTGATCTGTGCCAGCCTACAACCAGCTGAGAGATAGAGCACACACACACATACCTATACTTCTTAAATTTAATTGTTGAGCACAATCTCAGGGTATTTAATCATGCATGGTAACAGACCACTATGAATGGAGGGGAGCCAGTGAAAGTCTATTGCTACACCAAAATTCATTCCAATGCTGCTTTATAGTTGCCAACCTCTCAATGACACTCATTTAATTTATTACTCACCATTATTGTTATATTTAATGAGAGACTCTATCAGAGACTTAGTACGTCTATTTGTGCTCCTTTTGAATGAGCTGCCATCTATTGATTTGAGCACTATTATAAAAAAAAATAAAATAAATACCCCCTCAAGCAGCTGCTTGCCACAGAGATCTGACAGGAGCCTGTCAGTTTATATGCCATAGTAGAAGGTCTGTGAGGATGGCAGGACCTCAGCAGAAAAACGACACATACATCCATGCCTTACCCGGGGCTCGAACCCAGGTCCCTTAGATCAGTAGCCAAGCGCGCTAACTACTCGGCCATGGGACGGCTCGAGCACTATTATACCATACTTCAAATCTTTCTTTAATTTACGAGTATATCTCATTTATCCATGCTAACATCAAGGCACACAGCAGAGAACCAAAATCTGAATTTTACAGATCATTAATTTTTATTTATTAATTTGGTGGTATGAGGGAAAGTCACCTGAATCTCTGAATATCACTGTTTATCAGCCAAATGAGCAGCTCCACCCAAAGAGAAGACACATCTTGATGTTTACTTTGGATCAAACTCAGGACACAAAGGAAGTTAGGCAAGTGCTGCTGAAAGAGCCAACAACTTAGCGATTATACTAAGAGGCTAGCCCTTAAAGGCATTTTTAGGATTAAGTACATGTGTTCCCCATCTCATCCCCCCCTGAACGTGAGGAGATTCACACTTCAGAATTTGATTACTCTCATTGAATGCAGTTTCTCATCTATGTTGGGCCTTAAACTGCCCAAAGATGTCTGCCCAAAGATGTATGCTCATTTCCTTAGCTTGGGAAAATGATATTAAACTGATTTTTGATTGACAAGTGTAAACATGATTCTTATAAAGTATTATTTTGTTGTGGTTGTTTTTAAACCAAACACAAAGATCTGACAATAGTATATTAAAAACCCACTTAATTTTTTGGAATTTGTTTAATGCATTGTGCAGGAGTCCTATTATATCCTAATCATAAGTGCAACAGAAGTGTAAATCTGCTGAAAATAAATCTTACTGTACATTAGTAAGTTATTACATCAATACATAGTAAATATACAGATTACCTGTGAATATATATTTCAATAAATAATTATCTCTAACAGTGCAGGATATGAACCCATGACTCTGCAGATACATGTCAGGGTGCTCTACCTCTTAAACCAACCATTTTCCAAATAATTATTTATTGAAATATATATTTACAGGTAATTTGCATATTTACTATGGAGTGGTTTTTCATTAATAAAGTTTAAGCATGAGTGACTTCCTCATTAACATCTGATCTTTAGCAACAATTGGAAAATAAGTTGCCTTTACTGATTATAGATGGCACAAGGTCTGCCACATTCAGTGAAAGATATAAAGGTTATATCCTGGAAGCAAATTATCATCCGATGGTTGTTTTAGCAAGTAGAGAGAGCCCTGGCATATATCTGGAGAGTCATGAGTTTGCATCCTGTACAGTAGGCAATATTTTTTCCCGAATAATTGTTTATTGAAGTAACTGCATAATGATGAATGAAAAAATATTATCTCAAAAGAAAGTGAACACTATGCAAGATGTGGCAAAGTTTAATAACTTATTTTCAGTTTCAAAACCTAATTGTTCAACTGAGTAAATCAAATATAAATTGATCAATACCAGAAAGACAAGAGTGCAGAGAATTTATTCACACACTGTGTGTACAAGGCTTAACATGAAAATTATGACATCGAAAAGAGAAACACAGAGAAATGCAATGGAGCGGTACAACAGGCAACATCAGGCTGCAATAACAAGATGGTTTTCTCATGAAGCTGAACAAAATTGCAAATATCTCAATAAATTCTCTTTGGAATTTAATGAAAGTTTTTGATGATATTTAGTTTGAAATAACTCTCATTTATTGGGTATTAAATTTCGTTTCTCAATGCAAAAGATTGATATGCAAATTAAGCTGGAGATAAAAGCAGCTTCAGGAATGGTCACTTTTCCTTTTGGATTAAGAGCAGCTTTATTGAGTGTTCCAGATTATAGTTTTATTAAAATACAAAGAAAGAGCCATTTGAATGATGGTCAGAGGTGGAGAGCCAATGGATGGATGGAAGTAGGACAGTCACATAGAGAGGTTTTCAGATTCATGAATGTGTCAGAAAGTGCAATTTCAAGACTCTGGGAATGTTTTCAAGACACTGGAACAAGCTCTTGAAGAATGAGCCAGGCTAGGCTCAGAGCAACAACAGTTTAAGATGATCATTTCATGTCCCTAACTGCAAGGAGCAATAGAATGATGCCAGTGTACCAACTTACATCAAAACTGTATCCAGAATCCAGAGCAATATCCAGAACTGTGTCCAGATGACTTCATGAGAGATGGTTATATGCTAGAAGACTTGTAGTATGAATACCACTATCCTCAGCTAATCAGACAGCACAACTGGAAAGGAGCAGGCAGCACCTCAATTGGACCAATAATCAATGGGGGAGTTCCTCTTTTCAGATGAATTACAATAGTGATTCTCGGTGCCAATGCATCTGGAGAGAACATGGGACATTTTCACCTCCTGAATATTGTAGAAAGGAACAGGTTTTGTGGAAGTAGTTTGTTGGTCTGGGGAGGTACCACTTTCAATGGCCACACTGACCTGAATGTCTCCTCAGGAGGGTTACTAACTGCTCCAAGATACAGAGATGAGATCCTAGAGCCTTATGTAAGACTTTTCAGAGGTGCCATTAGGTCAGAATGAATTTTTATAGATGCTAACACTTTTCCACAAAGAGATAGTGGAGGAATACCTTGAGAGTGAAAATATCTAGATAATGGATTGACCAGTGAGGCCCATAGACTTAATTCCCATTGAACATTCTTTGCAAGTTAAGCAAAAGGAAATGTTATCAATATCTTATTTTGTCTACATAAAATTTTAAGACAAAAGTCAACTATTTGGCACAGTATCTGAAGAGCATCAGAAGTGTGTCATCTAATTTAAATTGGTGTGTAATGATACTACTTTTTCATTTGTATTGCTGACTAAATATTTTAAAACTTTTAGAGACATTGTTATCAATATCAACTCATAATAAATAGGCACTTTAGCGTCGATTTAAATATTAGAGGAAAAATTGTCTTGAGTCGGGTGGGATACGAACACACAATCTCCTGATAACATGTCAGGTGCTCTGGACCACTGACCAGCTGCCGATCAAGATCTCCTCTAACTAGCGCTATGAACATTCCTTTTATGTTTCATATACGCGCTGTTCAGGCAATATTTCTAGCCACAAGTGGCATTTATATTAGCCAATAGATGGAAGCATGTACAACAAGTATGCAGATATAAATAATTAATGAAACAGGCTCGACGTATTTCAAATCAACTCATAATAATTATTAAGCTGTCTTTAGTACTTTTAATGAAATAGGCTCGACGTATTTCAAATCAACTCATGATAATTATTAAGCTGTCTTTAGTACTTTTAATGAAATAGGCTCAACGTATTTCAAATCAACTCATAATAATTATTATGAGTTGATTTGAAATACGTCAAGCCTATTTTATTAATTATTTATATCTGCATACTTGTCATACATGCTTCCATCTATTGGCTAATATAAATGCCGCTTGTGGCTAGAAATATTGCCTGAACAGCGCTTATATGAAACATAAAAGGAATGTTCATAATGCTAGTTAGAGGAGATCTTGATCGGCAGCCGGTAGCTCAGTGGTCCAGAGCACCTGACATGTTATCAGGAGGTCGTGGGTTCGTATCCCACCTGGCTCAAGACAATTTTTCCTCTAATGTTTAAATCGATGCTAAAGTGCCTATTTATTATGATTTGATTTAAAATACGTCGAGCCTATTTCATTAATTATTTATATCATTGTTATCAATACTTTTTTTTTAATTATAACATTATTACAAGTACATTTCTTTTCTGATTATTATTATACTTGCATAATCTACTTAACTGTAGTAGTTGTAGATCCTACTGTACAAAACAAATTTTTCTGTTGATAGTTTATTAAACATATAAATTTTATCAGTATATTATTTTGTCCATAAAAATTTCTAAATAGATTTTAACAATATGAATTTTTTCACACATAATAATATGACACAGAAGAAAACTGGCGATTTTCATTTATTTTAATCAAAATGTTTTTATTACTGCATTTAGAATCAAAAACAGAAAAAAAAGTCTCACCAGTGAATTCCTTCTGTGCCTAATAAGTTGCAAGAATAGTTGCCAAAAAATGTAATGCAACACTGATTTAGTTGCAATACACTCACCTTAGATGAGGCTTCGCATATTTTTACCCAATCCAATTGCCCACCATGAGTATCTGGTTTATTTACTACATTTCCACAGCTGTCAAACCCAAGAATATCATTACCAACACTTGATGTTCTTCCTGATTCCATTTCATGCTTGTGACGAAAAAGTTTTTGACGAGCAAATCCACGGCCATTGTCAAGCTCCCCATGAGTAAGCACACCTAATAATGTACTCTTTCCAGCATCCACATTTCCAACAACAGCAACTCTATTGAAAAAGAATAATTATACACTCATTTTGTATTAATTTAATACTTTAAATTATAAGGGTCATTCAAATAAAAAGTAGACAACTCCTACATCTGGGTAATCAATTCAGTTTCTAACTTCATGCCCTCACACAGGGAAATGAATATACATAGAAGAAACTCATCAACATTATGGATTCCATAGAAACCTCACATGGAAGCATTCAAGGTTGAACAATATGCAGTATGCTGATGCTTTAAATTTCACTATTAAGCTCCATTGTTGATTCAGTTCCTGGACCATGGTGATACCATCAACTCAAAACAATAATGCAGAAATATGGGCATTTGCAGGTAGCTAATAAAGTTGAAGAGCCCAAGACTTTGAGAAAAATGGTTATTTTGTTGTAAGACAATGTCTGCTCTCATACTGCTCAAGTAACAATAAAAACATTGAACACATATAGTTGGGAATTTCTGGAACATCCTCACCATATTCATATCTACTCCCTATTAGATTTTCACATTTCTGAATTTCTAAAAAATGCCATGAACAGGAGGAAGTTGAATTCAGATGAAGAGGTGCCGTGTACTGTCACAGACTTACTCATGCATCAGAAAAAGTTACTGTAAGAAAAAGAATATCATGTTGCCAATTTCAAGTTGAGACAAATATCTCAAAAGGCATGGTGAATTTGAACATATCAATAAATGATCTATGCATTTTTGACTTGTCCACTTTTCATTTGAATGACCCTTATACATTTGCAAAATATACATACCATGGGTATCCTATATATTACTGATATCAGAAATTTATACAAATTTTTACAACACAACAACAATAGTATATGCTAGTCTCATACATGATTAAAAACAAAATATAAAGTAAAACAAAGAAGCAGCGTGACTCAATGTGAGTAAAGAATTATCAGAAGTTTTAGCAACAAAAAGAGCAATAAAAACATGAACACTTAACACTGAAATATTAAAGGCATTTTGGCATAAGGCTGCCTTGGAAAAATGAAACTTATGTAAATGTTTCTGAAAGCTTATGATTTTATGTTGCTGTAATTTTGTTCTCTAGATTGCCTTAAATGCTTTGTTATGCAAGTTCAATTTGCAATGGCATGACAAACAGATTATCCTGATTTTTTTTATAGAATCCTCTTGCTCCTTTACAAGTGAGGAGGTATTTCCTGTCTGCATTTGACTTTGCTTGTGCTCAATATTTTGGATTTGGGTTGTTTTAC
This sequence comes from Ryuthela nishihirai, assembly GCA_038380435.1. NCBI lineage: Eukaryota > Metazoa > Arthropoda > Arachnida > Araneae > Heptathelidae > Ryuthela > Ryuthela nishihirai. The sequence goes on along the minus strand of JAWZYU010000435.1, from coordinate 16,304 downwards.
CTCTGAGCGGCACTTTTTTGCACACCATGGGCTAAATGGCCAGGTCACATGGACCCCGAAGGCTCAGAGAAGGCTGGGGGAGGGGGCCCACTGGAACAGCTGTTGGGAGACAGATGGTAGCCTCCCGTCAAGGCCATCCAGCGTGTTCTTTAACGTGCACAGGGTATGGCTCTCCCGCACACGGGACCACGGCTTAACGTCCCATCCGACGGACGACAGCCTTTCCAAGCCCATCGGTGTCCCCTACTGACCGTGGGCAGGGTGGGGAATTTTGCGGAGATAAATCTCAATGCTGACCCAGCTGGGACTCGAACCTGGGAACTACAGATTACGAGCCTGGCGCGCTACCGACTGAGCCACCCCCGCCCCCAATATTTTGGAACATACTTACTAAATAGCAATTGCATGGCACTGTGCCATCAATATGCAGTGCATACACACTACCCTCCAACAGGTTTTGGGACACTTTCATATTGTGCGAAGAAAAGTTGCACTGAAAACTACCTTAATTTAAAAATAAGCTTTTTACAGAAAATTGTCATTTGAGATAAACTGAAAATCTCAAATTTATCGAAATCTTGACTTTCAACAATATTTTCTTTAATAATATTTTTTAAAACAAAATTTCTTTAGTATTTACAGAGCTATGAAAGCTGAAACATTTAACAAAAGTATTGCAAATCATAAAAATTTAAAATTAAATTAATATCTTTAATTCTCTATGACATTGCTAAATGTTTTAAAAGCACTTCAACAAAATATCTATGCTACCTAGTATCAAAAATAATGAACAAGATTTAACGTATCATAGAGGTATCAAGTGAGAGGATCTTCATAGATGAAAGTTGATAGTGGGTGGCAAATTAATTTTATAAAATCCTTGCTGGCAAGTAATGAATCACAGCAGATTCAAAATGGAGAAGGAAATGAGGAATGCTGATAAGTTACAGTTGGCTGCTTAAAGTAATATTTTCTTCTGCTGATCGTAATTTTGTGACTGCAGTGGGGTCAGTAATAATTGTGATACTTATGGTAGCATAGAGTTAATAAATATTAAAATCCAAGACAAGTATTTCAGGCCCTTACTATGGGTGAATCGTCAGATGACTGAGCAGCCTTAAGGCACTGCTTTATGAGCAGCAGTTTGTTGAGCACAGGGGAGGGGTGGGGTGTAATAAACAGCAATGTCATCAGCTCAGCTCCAAAGTTTGGAATGGTCAGGAGATGTGCAGGTGGCTGTAATGTGATCTGCATTGTGAATGAAGTGAATAAGAGCATGTAGAATTCTGGTAACTTTCAGAGATTTGAGAATTTCGAGGAAAGCTTCATTGTGTGAATAAATTAAAATTTGCATTATTAATAAATGGTTCTGTGGAAAAAAGTTTTGCAATGTGTGGGATTCAAACACACATCTTTCCAGAAACATGCCAGAGTATTCTAAAACCACTAAACTAATGTTGGCTCTGTCTTTTCTCCACTAATAGGACTTATCACTCTTCCCATGATTTCTACATCTGAGCTTGGTGCCATCTATGATCTGGGATGGCAACTATTTCTTTTTTATGTTGTGCTGAGTAAGATGTAAATAAATAAGTAAGTCACATCACGTTATTAATGATTTAATCAATAAATAATATCCACAGAGTTACTTGTTGACTTTAACATCAATACATGGTTTTGTAGGAAAATATGAAGAGTGATAAGCCATATTAGTGGAGAAAAGACAGAGCTGATGTTAGTTTAGTGGTCTTAGAACACTCAGACATGTTTCTGGAGAGACATGGGTTCATTAAGCATGACAATGTAACCAGCTTGGCCCTATGAGGGTAAGCATTCAAGTCCATTAAGATGAATGAATCTCTGATTGCTGCCATATACTATAGGAAAGAACAATGGGCCACACAACCACATTTCTGTACCTTACTCCTGTCAATAATCCATTCCTGATGAGGTAGAGGTCTATAGGACAGCCAATACTGATGTCTTCCCAAACCATAACTTCAACTATGTCGAAATGATGGCATTCCTGGAGAAAAGAGAGCCTGTCGTATGCTCCTTGTTCATGCCAAACAAGAACTCATCAATTATCAGGCTGCAAGATAAATTGTGATTCATCACTGAAGAGAACCGACCACCACTGGTCACTGCTCTAATCACAGTGTTCTGAGCCCATTCTCTGTGGGCACTACAGTGGCACGTAGTTAGTGGAATACAAACCTTGGGTCACTGAGCATTAAACCCTGCATGGTGAAGGTGACTGAGTATTGCTAGCATGGATAAGCACCTTCCCATGGCTGAAGTGAATGCACATTGCAGTTCTATAGCATTCAGTTGGCAATTTCAACAGTTTATAAAAGACATCTCTTGGTGTCATTGATGGTGGACAACCTTCACCTGGCCTTTTTCAAATTGTACCCGGTTCTCAGAAATGATTCCACAATCTGCTTATGGCAGTTTGTGGCACTCAGAAGTCCTGTGAAGTGGCCCGCTGTGTCTGACCAGCTTCTAATCTTTCCATAGCCCTCCATGCTGTAGATTCCAGTAAATCATGCTGAGATGACATCATTAACTTTCAACCACTAGTAAACAACTGAATTTTCTATTTCACAGTGAATGTAGAGGAATAATCGAGTGCTGTACTTATACCATTTTCTCTTAATGTAAGTCACATGAATAAAATCATCACTAATGATAATTTGCATATTCCCTGCCACATTTTTTGCAGCAGGCATGCACACTTAGACGCTGATCATGACATTCACAATAACAGCATTCTAATTTGCCTGTGAAAAAATGCCGACAAAGCATTATCCCCTAACTGTGTTGACAGCGTATAATCATACATTAATTTACATAAGATTTGCAAAAATATTAACTTCTAAATACAGGAGTTATCTAGTTAAGCAAAGAATACCTCTGAACATAAAAAAAAAATACATTTCTAGGCTCTTACAGTAATGGAAACACTTAATTAGAAATCATTCACATTAAATGATTATTGTTTACGTGGATAAACACCTTCTCATGGCTGTAGTGAATGCAACATTGCAGTTCTGTAGCATTCAGTTGGAATTAGCATTCTATTGAAATTGCCAACTGAATGCTGCAGAACTGCAATGTGCATTGGGAATTGGAACCAAAGCCATGGGAAATTGCTTATCCACACAAACAATACTCATTAATAACAAAAACTAAAAAAAATACATAAAATGCAGTTGGTACCTGACTTCAACAAAATCATTATCTTTTGCTCGTTTTCTTACTAAATATTCTGAAACACAGCCTTGCTCTACTTTATGCTTTCTCAGTAACACACAATCAGCTTCTAATGTACTGGCCATACTTTCTAATGTAGCTACAGATGCATCCATTTCTTCATCAGTTAATCCAGCTTCACCATCATCTAATATATAACATTTTCATTACAACTAAATATAAAATTAACTTAAACATAAAAATTTTATCTTACAAAAAAAAACTCTGCATTTTGTTAGTTTTTATCTGCTAAAAGAAAAATTAAACAAGACCTATTTCCTATCAAGGAAACATTACACAAATATATGAAATATATATATATACAACAGAAATATGTAAAACTGTCATTAATCTGAAACTGAAATAATTCTATTAAAAACAAAACTCCTCAGTCAGTAGTATTCTATAACATTCAAATATTGTAAACAACATTACAAACACACCATTGTTATCACACAATTGCATGTTATTGATGACAGAACTTTCAGAAAGTAAGATTTATTCAGAAGTTTTGCTGAAATTAATCCATTTGAACTTGTCCAAAACAGTTTTACACAAATTTGCTTACTAAATTTTTGCAATTGCTTGGATTTATATTTTCTTCACTGATGTAAAAAAAAAAATTCATATTTTTCATACACCAATTTAAAACAAAAAAATTTTTGCAAAAATTGTGAAAATTGTGCAACTAAATACATACAATAACTTCATATTAAATATATGCCAATATCAACTAGCACTAAGTAGACTGAATTAAAAAAAAACATACTGTCAGTTAGATGCTGAGAGAGCTTATGACTTTAACATGTTCACTACCTCATGATGCATATGTCTATACTCTGTTTCATATAAGAAATGGAATGACAAATTCCTGTAATGGTCCACATGTTCATTTTTACTTTTCTTTAACCAGTTTTACTTTATTTACATTATAATTATCATTTTGGGGATTTACTTCAGTTGAACTTAATCACTTTTTCCTCTTCTGATCCACTAAAGGAGTTGTGAATGCACAACTTCGACTTTTGATTGAGCACCACTAATGCACGCATTTAGGACATGCCTCCTCTTGCATCATAGTTAGCACACAATAGTCAGATTATGCAAATATTTTTCCCAGCATGCAACAGACACGTGTCAGTTGTACACTGCATGTATACTAAGTGATGTTAGGTCACGGAGTTAGTAGGAAGAGTAGTAGATGAGAGTGGAGATAGTCAGAATGATATAGAAATGATAAAAGTAGATGGAGTAATGACAGTGGAGATAGTCAGTATGAGATAGTAATGAGAACAATGCTAGCTGAGAAGTGTGTCAGTTATGGAGATGTTTAAATGAGCTTTTATTTGCTCAGACTATTTTGTATTCATCAGTTATTATGGCGAGACATGAATTTTTTGGAAATACACTTTGTTATGAATATTTTGACTTTGCTATTTTTCTTCTCTTGAGCAATGATAACTGATTTTTATTATGATTTAACTTTTAAAAATTTGACAATCTTTTGATTTCTTACTCCATAAGTATCGCCCATATACTTAACGAACCCTCATTTAACTTTATTTGGCAAGTTAATATTGCCTGGTGCTCGATATGCTATCCCGAGTTTTAATTTGGATCAGTCAAAAGGTCCAAAGTAAGGAAGTTTAATAATCTTTTGGATCATTACATTCCTTTCAAAGGAAATGAAAATTCCTTTCTGAAAAATGAAGAATAATAAAAGAAAAAATAACATATAACCTAATGTGATGTTAAATAAAATATCAACAGTAACAAGGGTAAGCCAGCCATAACAATGTAGCATAACTCTGAAAAAAAAAATACAACAATAATCAATCAACCAAATAATCAATAATTTACAGAAATAAAGTAAATCTACAGAAATGAAAACTAAGGTTTAATCTTAAAAAAAAAAAGATAAAATACTAACTTTATGAAGGGAGTTTATATCCAATTTGCTGGGAGGAAGTATTTGGACTTAAATCATCAATATAAACAACTCCCATACAGCTACTTAACAGATGGCTCTCCCCACTCTCGCAGATGTGAGCAATTAGAACACCTGCAACTTCCTTTCCCATGATGTAACACTGTAAGCTGCAGCCAGTCTTGAAGAAGCCTGGCTACAAAGACTTTTTTTTTTAAGTTATAGTTTTTTTATTTGAAGAGCAGGAAAGATGCATAAAATGCTGAGATAAATGATATAAATGATAAAAATAATTCTAGAAATAGTGAAATAAGTTTAAGGCAGAAAAGAGTGTAAAACAGTGAAAAAAACAACAACAGAGAAACCTTCTTTGTTAATTTTCATGAAATTTTAAAAACTTTGTTGAGAATAGTGCAAATCAAACTTGTGAGCTAAAATCAGAAGGTTGCTTGAGCAAACAGTATCTTTAACAAACAAATTGGAAATACAGATAGCACTTCTAAGAAATAGCAATCAGATGGCTTCAACATTTTGTTATAGTTTAATAAAATATGCATCAAAGGAAAAAAAAAATTAAAAAATTTTGAAAATACCTATCTTCCTATAGGGTCCTAAAAAATAAAAAGTAACCTATCAATGGTCAATCAGTCACTTAGTTCATATTCACTTCAATGGAAGACAGGGGGCTGACAATCTTGTCAATTAGGTAAATCACACCCTATCTTTCTTTGAAGCAAATTGAACTCAATGACTGATTGCACCAGTGATATGCTTTAGGTTTATTTTCTACTCTTTAGGGTTCTATAAGGAAGATAGGTATATTTTAAATTATTTATATATATATATTAGAATATATATTTATATATATATATATTTTTATCACTTAAAAACAGCTACCTTCAGAAACTTTGATATATGATGATATATGACTCATAAACATTGAGCACATTTTCCACACTTTTGCAGTAATGTTTGATGTGATGTCTCCAATGTCATGGGCTACAAGTTTTAATTTGAGATGCGACTCGTTAAAGTCAAACCCCATGAAAATTCACGCTCACCCTTTTATCAGGGAGGGGGGAATAGTGGGGGCAAAATTTGGAATAGTTTACGACTGTTACTATAAGAGCTTTGACATCTAACTCGTAACTGCAGGCCTAGCATTCAGAAGATATAATAGAACAACTTTCTCATTTCCAGTTTTTTAGGAGGAAGAAAGCATGGGGGGGTCAATTTTTTATAGCCTATGACTCTCCCTGCATTCATTAGACACATAGCTTGTTACTTTTGGCACTCACGTTTAGAATATATAGAATAATCATTTTTATATCCCCCCCCCCCCTTAAAAGGGAAGAAGGAAGCATGGGTAGTCCATTTTTTCATGCTGTGTAGAGCTTTATTTTATTGCAATAAGTATCATGAATTTATCATGTAGAAGCACATTTGCAAATAATTGATACTCACCTCCAGTTCCAACATCATAAATGACTTCTCCATGGCCAGCATCTAATCGAAGTGACAGTCTATTTATGAGGGCATCAAATTGTTCTGCTGTTGGACTGACCAATACTATCTATAAAAGCACATGATATAGGTTAATAAAAACATATTTCAAATACTGAAGTTATACAACTGTAAAAAATTATCTTAAAAACACATATAATATTTATTTTAGAAATCAAATTTGAATCATCATCAATCATGCACTTCAAGTAATATCTTTGACTTCCTTTTACAATAATTAATTTTCCCTTGATAATTTAGCATTTTCATCATTAATGTCTTCACCAAAGAGTTTAAGTGATTCAGTTTTTTTGTAACATTTTGCAGGCAATTACAATTAAATTTTTTTAATCACTTTAATATCATTCAAGATATTGTTCACTTCATCTTTAATACTGTCAATGTTTAAAAAAATTTCTTCTTTGAATTCAAATAACACTTAAACAGTAAGTAATATTCAAAGAGTTATCTGTTGACTTTAATGACAATAAATCGACAAATATTTTTGTAGAAATCGATTTTGCGATTTTTGTCATTTTTTTGAAAAAATTGTGGGCAAAACGTTTTTTCACAAAAATATTTATTTAAATAACATTTTATTAATAATTCTTATTCACCATTTTAACCTGCTCTTCATCACTTTGAATATTTATATTCAACTTTTTAGTTGCATTATGGCTTTCATATATTTTTCCTAATTTTGAGGATTAGTTGAATTTAATTGGCATTTCGATTTTCATTTCCTCATCTTAGTTATTCTTCTAAAGTTTGTCTTCTAAAAAATTTATTTAAAAAAAAAAGTAAGAAATTCTTTTTACAGTTGCTATTCCAGAGCAGTTACAAAAGCATATTTTATATTTTAATAGTTCGTGGGCAAGCGAGTGAGTGATATTCCCACTGCATACACAAGTTATATATTTGATGCATTTCATACAAAGTATCAGGCAACCAAATAAGTTTGTGAGATTTTTCAATGTTATCATTTCAATGAAAAGTACATAAGCACAATTGCAAGTGGTGCGCATGAGTCGATATGTAATCGAAAGCATGTGGCCCCTAAGTCAGTTGATATGTAGCAAGCTTGAAAAGTGGTTTGGTGAAATTGGGAAAGGTTTTGAAAACATGTCTGTGTCGAATACAGTTATTCGAGCATGCTTACCTTTCGAGTTTAAACTGGGAATTAAAGCAGCGCAGGCAGCCTGCAAGATATGTATGGCATTTGGAGATAACACAGTGAGCAAACAGACAGCCCAAAAGTTGTTCAGAAAATTTGTGTCAGGTGATGAGACATTTGAAGATGCACCACGTGAGGGAAGACTGACAGTCATTGATGACAATGAACTGAAGGCCAGAATCGAATTGGATTCACATCAAACATGAGCTTCATCAACCAAGTGCTTGCAGAAAAGTTCTGTGTAAGTGATGAAACCATTCATTTGCATTTCCATCGCCTAGGAAAAGTCTGAGAGCTGAGCATATGGGTTCCACATGAACTGACTAAATAAAAAAAAATAAATACCCCCTCAAGCAGCTGCTTGCCACAGAGGTCTGACAGGAGCCTGTCAGTTTAAATGCCATAGTAGAAGGTCTGTGAGGATGACAGGATCCCAGCAGAAAAACGACACATACATCCATGCCTTATACTCCCGACAACAAATTCCAGTGTTTATGATCTGCTCATTGTTGCTTTCATGCCACAAGAAAGAGCTATTTATGGACAGGTTGTTGATATTCAATGAAAATGGATTGTCTATAGGAACACCAAACATTCCTATTATTATTTATTTGTAAAATTATCCAGTGAACCTGTACCACACACACCAAATCCCAGGATCCACCAACAGAAAATTTGGTTGTGTCTGGTGGACTACAGCTGGTATTGTCCATTATGAGCTTCTTGCCACTACTCAATCACTGTGGACAACTAATTGTCACAGCTATAATGGGTTGCAGATGCACTGCTCCAAAAACAGCCTGCAATTGTTCATCGAAAAGGCATTGTGGTCCTTCAAGATAACGTTCATCCTCACACAGCGTGTGACCCAAAACTAGCTCCACAACTTCGGTTGGGAAATTCTACCCCACCCTCTGTATTTGCCAGACATCATATGTCATCCAACTACTATCTTTTCTTGGCACTGGACAATCAAATGTGTAGCCAAAGCCAATAATTTCAAAACCAAGAAGCACTGGAAATGGAGTTGGATGCTTTCTTCGCTTCTAAACATTAGGAGTTCTACCAGAGATCTACAAACTTGTATCTCACTGGGAATAGGTTATAAAAGGTTGTGCTCGTGCTTACTTTCCTGAATAAAATATCTTATTCACTTATTACATATAATTTTATTTTACCCTCAAAAACTGCAAGAACTTTTTTTTTGGTTACCTGATATTTTACATAATCTATTTTCTAAAGATATACATTTTACTTTAGAAATACCAAAAGTATCCACAAAAGTTCAAAAGTCAAAACTTGCATGTGGGTTTATACAATTTGGTAAAACAATTTTGGGAAAAGGCAACATTTTAATGAAAAATCTTATAGATACATTATCATTTTCTATTCAGTTATTAACAAAACATATTCCATTTTCAAAATAAAAATGCAAAGAAGACAAAAAGTACAGCTGCTAAAATAATGACTATTCATATTTTTGTTTTAAATTTTTTAGCATCATTAATTCCAGTGATGCTGATTTTCAATTTCCATTTAAAAGAGTGAAAGTTATTTTTTCCATCTTTGAGATCTCCTGGAATAAAATTTAAATGTTTAGCAATTATTATAATTTATATTTCTACTATCAATTTTTAACAAAAAATGTGAAAAAACTTTGAATCTGCTGGTTTTTAAGGTATAAAATGATACTGTATATGTATAATTTTCTTAACCTTCCAGAGTCCAAGACGAATATAGACATTGACAGAGTCCAAAATGAGACGCCCAAGAATCTATGTTCATTTTTAGTAGGAAAAAAAAACTTTGATTTTAAAAAAAATTGAAATTGTTATTTGGAAATTTCCATACATATATCTTTTAAAAGCATGTAATTAAAGTTTGAAAAACAATTTTTTTTTTCATTTGATGCATATTTTATCAAACTACAATATAAATAATTTGTTGAAGCCATCTGACTGCCATTTTTTAGAAGTGCTATGTGGTATTGCCCATTTTTTTGTTAATGTTACTCTATGCTGAAGTAACTCCTTGATTTAGGAGTACACATCTCTATTATTTTCTCTTCTCCATTTTATACCTTTTCTGCCTCAAACCTATTTCAGTATTCCTAGAATTATTTTTATTATTTATTTCAGTTATACTAGCATTCATTGTTCCCACTCCTCAAATTGAAACTACAACTAAAATTATAAGCTTCATAGAGTTTTCAATACATTTGTCTTGAAGTCCAGTAACAGTCTCCAGCAACTGGTTCCCACAACATCATGGGAGAGGAAGTCGCTGATGTTACTAATTGCTCGCTCACACGTGTGATAGTGGTGATACCCTTCTGCTATGTGGCTGCATGGTAGTTGTTTACATGGTTGATTTCAATACAAATACTTCCTCCATACACATTCATCTCCCTTTGTAAAATTGGCATTTTTTTTATAACTAAACCTTAGTTTTCATTTCTGTAGATTTATTTTATTTCTGTAAATTACTGATCATTCCTGTCGATTGATTATTATTGATTTTTCACAGTTATGCTACATTGGATGGTCAGCTTCCAACTTATTGCTGTGGATATTTAATACTGCATTAGGTTATAGGTTAATTTTTCTTTAATTATTTTGTTTTCCAGTAAAAACTTGATCTTGTATCGTTTCTGGATAATGAACGAGGTCTTGGATATGGAAGCAAAGGGGACTTCCTTGACACAGAAATCAATCCTCATGTGGTAGGAAATTTTTGAGAACCTCCCACCTCCTGGCATATCCACGATACCCTTTTCACAAGCTCTTTACTTTGAATTTTTTAAACTTTTTAACTTCTGCTGCTTTACAACAGAAGGATTCATTTACACACATTAGGATACTGATGCCAAAATTAGTAACTCATAAGCTCAGGTCTCATTTTAATAAAAATTCTTTAGTCAGCCACACCTATAAATGCCAAATCTCCTTACAGAGAAAAGAACATGAACCTTTGAATGCAGTATCATTAATTTCATTGCATGTTCTCTCTTTTTTTCTGATGCACATAAAAGTAGGAAAAAGTGTGTATACTCTCCTTTCTTATGTTGGCATATGCCTTTGCCTACATAACAAACTCTGGCTTGTGACAAAAACTGCTGCTGGTTTTTGGATTTTCCCAACCCTATCCATAGTTATTTTTAGTTAAATCAAAAATTACAGCTGTTAATAACAGGAATTATATTTCAGAAAATACATACCTTATCATTCAGCCCATTTAAGTCAGCATTATTATCCTCAGAGTCACAGTGACCATCTGGTACAAATAAGTCTGACATATTCTGCGCAGTTGTTGGAGTCTGATCTATTATAGCAGCCATTTCTATTATGTGTTGCTTCTCAAGAGATTAAAAGCTATTAACTGCTAACTGCTAAAAAGCATCAAAATCACCCCATGAAATAAGCTTTGAACCTTACATTTCCATATGAAGCACCTATGACAAAGGGAAGAACATAAAAACTAATGTTCATTTTATTTCTGATAATTTATATAAATATTATGAATCATCTTGTTAAAACATTCTTTTAATTTTATGGTCATACCAACAAAACAAAAATTCAAAATTTTGCAGCAAAACATAATAGAAAACATACAAAAGAGTCCACAAAGAAAAAAAAAATTCATCAATTGTTACCTACTTTACATTAAAAAAAAATCAGTTTCTTCAGCTAATGCTTACCTTATTCTTAAGTCAGGGGTGGCCAACTGAAACTTAGCAAAGAGCTACTAGGAAAAAAACTATATTCTTAAAGAGCCACAGGAAAAATTCTCTACTTAAAAATAAAAATATACATTTCTATATGAATAATGAATTGGGGGAAAAACTATATTTTTATTAAGGAATCAAAATATTTTGTATAAAAATATATATTAATGAGGATTATGAAGTGTAAAAATTGTTTAGTTATGTACCTAAAAATATTTGGTCAAAAATTGGGAAATACAAGCCAGATTCAGAATATTGATTGTTTTATGAGCTGCAAGTTCCTTTTGTAATGAGCTGTAGGTGAGCAACAGCAAACAGATAATTAGAAATCCCTACTCTCATAACAAGAAATATCTACTCAATTAAAAATTTATTTTTACTACACCCATTGTTTTCCATTAGGCTCGGGTGTCATGTGACCAAAGTATGTGAGGTCGGGTATGTGAAATTAAATGCACAAAGGTTCAATTTGGTGGATAAACATATCAAAATCACATCATTTAATAGTTTGTTTTTATTAATTTCAGCTTTGAAATTTGATGCATTTATTGTAAAATAAAACTTTAAATTTACATAACATAACAAATCTCTAAAAATTATCATCATCACTGTCACTTTCTTTGAAAAGTTCAACCCAGTCTTCTCTTTGCACATTATTGTCATATGGGTCTGTGTCATCAGTTTCTGAGTCTATTCCATAATCCATGCTCCATATTACTTTCTTCATCCCATAAAATGTCACCTTCAGTCCCTTAAATATTGTTTGAAAGCTTTCACAATGATTTTTTTTTTCTTGTGGAGTTCCATGCATTGACAATTTATTGAAACAGTATGGCCAAAATAAGAGCTCTTATATTCCCTCCTTTTGTATATGTTTTCTCATCTTCCATCAGCCTCTGATTCCACTTTTTCCTCATAGCATCTTTGAAAGGCTTGCTAATTGAAATGTCAAGTAGTTGGAGGATACCCATTAAATCATTGGGAATAAGTGCAACATCTATATTTGCCTGCTTGATCTCTTTCATCACCTTTTCCATGAAATGAGATCTAAATGTATCCCAGAAGAGGAGACTTTTCTCATTTCTAAGCCCCAAACTCTTTTCAGCCAAAGAAGTACATCTGCCTCATCCATCCATCCATCCCTTATTGTGGACATGAACAATCGCACCTTTTGGGAATTATTTTTCTTTTAAATATTACTATGGGAGACAACTTTGTCCCATCAGCCATACAAGAAAGAACAGCACTGAACCTTGTATTCTTGTGGCCCATGGTTCTGATAGTTTTTTCTCCTACTTTATTAACAGTGTGGCCTGTCACACTGTCAATAACATATGAGAAAAACTTCGGATGTAGTGACATGTCAGAATTCATAGGTGTTTATCCATATTGCAAATGCATGCCAGCCAAAATTAATTTCAATAAATATTTAGCGGAAAAAATTTTCGCCGACATATGGGATTCGAACCCGCATCTCTCCAGAAACATGCTAGAGTATTCTTCCAGTTGAATAATGCCAGCTCGTCTTTCTTCCACTAATTTAAAAACTAAACTCTATCACTGAGAAATTCGGGCCAACCACTGGTGCCATCTATAATCTCGGGTGGCAACTATTACCTTTATATTGCACAGAGTGAGATGGAAATAAATAATAGTCTCATCACGCTATTTAGAGTTATTAATGATTTAAACATAGATGATAATCACAGCATTACCTGATACTCTTTTGGCATTGATAAATCAATAATAATTTAGTGGAAAAATATTAGCGCACTTGGCTACTGATCTAAGGGACCTGGGTTCGAGACCCGGGTAAGGCATGGATGTTCATGTTTTTCTGCTGAGGACTTACCATCCTCACAGACCTTCTACTATGGCATATAAACTGACAGGCTCCTCTCTGACCTCTGTGGCAAGCAGCTGCTTGAGGGAGTATTTATCATTTATTTTTTTATTTAATTATAAATCCCTCATCCCTACTCTACATGGATAATATCTCACTGATAATGAAATCAAAAAGTAACAGACAGCATTCCCAATTTGCTACAAAATGATGGAATCTCCAAAAATTGCATCAGTATGGTGGCAAAATGAAGGAATGCAAGTACAAGTGCAACCACAGACCCAGCAATATAGTTCCCTAAAAACCAAAAATGACCAATGTTCTTGAAGATGGCTACACAGTAGGTTACACATGACAGCCCACTAAATGATATTTTCCAATCAGGCCTGAAAAAAAAAAGGAAAATAGCAGACTGGGTGATATTAATCTCTCAAACAAAAATACTTTTTTTATGCATTAGTGGAACAAATTGTTTAGTGCTGGCAAAAATGGGACAAACCAGAAAATAAACTAAACACACATACATATTTATATACATGAGCACTATACTACTCTGAGGACTGGCCTATGGATAACATTCACTGAATATGCTAAAGGTATTTACAACAATGTGTTAACAGTCTACAGAAATCCTACTTTTATCAGCAATACCATATAAATTCTTCTCATCCTAACCAATATATTTTCAAATTTAAATACATTATTCTTCCATGCAATAGAAACTACAAATTCTAAATCAAGAAACTGATATAATAGATTCATTAGGAAATGATGCCAGATATCCACATCAAATTCTAAAAAAATGCCACAATAATGCAAGCAAATTTAAGAATTTTTCTCCTATTGTGAAAAATTAAAATTACAAATACTGTAATACCTCTGTATTTGCAAGGGTTATTTTCCTGGGAAAACACCATAAATACCGAATTCACAAATACTGAACTTATGGGAAAAATAAGAATTTTGTTCTTGGGCACCAAAATTATCACTTCTTCCTTAATACTTTTTGGGTTAAAATGATGCAATGCTTCTGACATTACATTAATATTTATATGAAGTATAGTTTTGTACTACAAATTAAATGAATGAATATGAAAAAATCATGTATTTATACTGTAATTCAAATTTAAGTGGCAAAGGTAAAGACTGCAACTAACAGACTAATAGTAGAATACAATAAAACAATTTATTACATTGCACTTCTCCAACTCTCTATTCTGCTACCTCCATCTGCAGTTAGTCTGCAATAGTTTCTTTAACATTTTCCTTTTCCTTCATAGGTTCCTTTTTTAAGTCTGTGTGAACTTGTAGAAGATTGAGGATCAGTACTACCAATAGGTTTGAATAACTCAGTCAATGTTAGCTGTTTAGCCTACCTTTTAAAGTCTTTCAGATGTGAAATATAATGAAGGGTTGCAACTTCAACAACTCTTTTTAAATATCAAGCTTTAATCTAAAATAAGATCACATTCAAGAAGCTCATTGCACATGCTTATCAAGCATTCTTAATAATGTTGAAAGGCTTAGTTCCCTGGGTTATAACCATAAATAAATGAATTTACATTTGTGAATACTGTATAAATAGTTACTAATCAATAAATAATATCCACAGAGTTACCTGTTGACTTTGAAGTCAATAAATCAATAAATATTTTTGTGGAAAAAAGTTTTGCCAACGTGTGGGATCGAACCTACATATTTCCAGATACATGCCACAATGTTCTAAGACCACTAAACTAATGTCAACTCCATCTTTTTTCCACTAATATCATATCAAAAAGGCAGAGTCAGCATTAGTTTAGTAGTCTTAGAACACTCTGGCATGTATCTGGAGAGAAACAGGTTCAGATCCTGCACGTTCACAGAACTATTTATAGGTTACTAATAGTTTAGTGCAAATAAGTGAATTTCACATACTGAGTGGTCTCATTCTCTAGGACAGGCAGATGAAGAAACCTTAATCTCTTTTGGTCAATTTGGGTTAGAACATTATCTGGTTAAAGATAATGAAAATTGTCTGTATCTTTGCATGCATCTAGTTATCACTACAGCAAAAATTTGGCATTTTGTCTCTTTTTTTAAGTTTTTTGTTGATTTAAAAAAAATTAAGTTTAGTTAAGTTTTAGTTTCTTCAGTTTGATAAATAATGTCCTTTAAGATTGAGTATTCAATAAATGTTTACCTTGAAAAAAATAAAATTAAAAACAAAATTCCCTGGGTGCACACCTTAATTATATGTGCTATGCAGCCTATATAAATAACCATAAATTTCTGCTTGGTTAAATAGGTAGGACTTCTAGAACAAGAAATAATTGCAGAACATAATTAGAAAAACACATCACATCTGGCAAATATGGGATGCTCATTTTGGAAGAGAATGAAGTTTTTTTATTTATCAATGCACCTTTTAAATGTTTTAATTTCAACTAATGAGTGATTTGGAAAATGAAAAATGGTAATATTTTATTGGTACTTATTTAATATAAAAATATTTTTCTTTTACCCCTTAAAATGAAAAAGTTCCTTTTCTCAGCCCCGAGGAAAAAGAAGGCAGATTGCTGCTGTCAATGCAATATGCCCTGATACCTCATTATCGAAATTTAAAATTTCTGTAATAAACAAATTGATTGCAATATTCTTTAAAAGTTTTTCATTTCACTTAAGAGTTTGCGTATTCCCCTCTTTTTCCTCCATTAGAGGTCACAATTAATGCTTTTAGGATATTTTAAAAGTGCAAATCATAATATTTCATTAATATCTATCCAACCTAAAAAGCTTTATCTCTAAAAAACTCTCTCTTTACTTTAAACTTACTCTTAAAACAAAGAAATTGCATTTTTCCACTCCTAGTGGCCGAGTGGTTAGCGCGCTTGGCTAC